>CM026388.1:47197423-47216296 GCA_014843695.1 Archivesica marissinica | reverse complement strand
TAGTTACATCCCCACCTCCAAAAGCAGTTATGCCCAAAATGTGGTTGTCCTGAAATGAAGTGTTTCGTTGGCGCTAAACCCTTGCACGACCGTCGGTAGAGTGTAACATAAAACGACTTTCATCAGACCAGTAGACCAGTCTCCATGTGCGAATATTCAACCCCAAATGATCATGTAACCAGTCAAATCGAGCATGGCGATGAGGTAATGTCAACTGTGGACTCTTTATGGGTCGTCTCACGCTCATTCCCTGATTGTCGAGGCGTCTGATTAAAGTGTGTGTGCTAATATGGCCCCCAAACGTTAAATTACCACGAAGTGCACCAGCTGTACTGAACGCCCGTTACCGCGCCCGTCTGAATATGAGCCGGTCCTCTCACGGCGTCGTTTTGCGTGGTCTACCTGCACGTGGAGGTCAGTAACATTCCCCGTTTGACGAAACGCTGTATCAGTCGTACAATGATGGAATAGTTAACCTAGTATGCCACCCTTCTATGCCTAAAACAACCGTTGTATATGCCAACAGCTTTCCACATGTCTGGTATGGTCAATTTTCGCCGCACGATAGCAAGTCAATAGAAAATGAAACTAAAATCCCTACATACAAAACATCAGCTTTCGTTCGCAAACACAAACACCCGGCACTTTACACATACTGTCGTATGCACATAAATACATAACAATCGACCATAACCGGTTTCACAGGTAAGTAAGTATGTGTGTACAGGTAACGAAAACAGCAAACCTATTTTAAATAAGTTCATTATTAGAAAAGATGGTATTGAAACAAGTCAAGTTGTGCTTAACTTGTGTCGGAGTGTATACATAGAAAGCTAATATTGTCTATTGTCGTAAAAGTCTATTCTCTGATATATAAGCCAACAATAGATATATCAGTGTATGTGGGACGCCGTAGCTGAGCTGTTAAGATTGTTTATATGAACTCTCTTGAAATCATTGCGCTTGTGTTCAATTCCCTAACCGAATACTGTCATGTGAGGAAGTCACCCAGCTGGCTTGCAGAAGGTTGGTGGTTCCACCAGGGTGCCCGACCCTGCCTGAAATACTACTCGGAATGAGACGCGGTTATTCCTCCATCAATAACAGCCCGAGAATCGCGGCGGAATAACACTAGCATTTCAATGCCTATAACATACTTTTGTTATATGTATGCAAACAATTTTCAGTCAAATTCTACAATGGCATGATTATAATTTTGTTTCTAATGTGATATGGGGGGTTTAGTGTCCACGAAAATCTTGGTGTCAGTTTTCATATGGTTTATTCCAAAATCCACATAGCAACATCAATAGCAATTGCAACAGTAAGCGGCAACAGCAATTGCAACAAAATCAATTGGCCTGCAACATAACACTTACAAGCTATAACATGTGTCTACAGATCCCAATAAGGGCTATAGTCATGATCAAATCATCAAAGACATTACCATACTAGACTATTCTCTGACAACAATTACTATAACATACATTGTATAGCCATAACAAAGACATAATAACAGGATTCAGCTCTCAGGTACCAGAACGAGAATGTACAAGAGATCCAAACCATGTAACTCACCCCACCTACCATCCACAGTGATTGGATGGTGTTCTACATTCCTTTAATATCACACTCAAGGCATAAAATGATGATTGCATATTGTCTTTACAACGCATGTCCATACAATTTACCTAACATAAAAGATCATCTTATATATACTGTAACAATAAACAATACAATCACACAGAATAGCATATAACGATGCAAGACATTATAGCATACACAATTCTGACAACTAGTACAGAGTAAAATGATTGATCAATGGTATTTATCAATCCATCAACAGCTACGGTCGTTGTACCAATGCCTGCACCAACATGCAGTCGCCAGTGACCTGCTAACCGACATTATCTTTACAGATAATACATTCAACATGATATCTCAGTGAAACTCTTTATCTTTGAAACTCACCATAAGTAAGGGTCAAGGGAGACAACCAGCTTATGTCGTCGCTCTGTTATCGCAATCTAGTCATATTCTCAGCAGAATATACTCATCCGGTCATTTGATTGGTTGAAACTATGTACATGCAGTAAATATCAATACTGTTATTCAAGTTGCGAAATACAATGATTACAATGATGAAATAATAAACTAACATAATTAAAGAAACTTGGTGGCCTCGTATTCTGAATTAACAGATTAAGTTTAGACATTTTTTTATATGAATTCACGTTGTGTAGTCGCAACATGAAAACGTTTACTGTAAGACACGCACGCACGCGCGCGCGCGCACACACACACACTAAACCAATGTGTTCATTTTGTAATCGCCATTGTTCTTCGTTGTCAGTTTTCCTCAGCTAGCTAAATAATGGTTACCGATTTCCTACCAGCATGGCGCCTGGCACACAAGCATAGGCTTCGGGAAGTACTGATGTTCATAAAAAGAGGTGTCTCATAAGTTACAAATTGCCGGCCCTTTAAATAGGTGTGTACTATAATAAACAAACACTTTACTTTTTATACACACAGATGATGTGCACACGTCAGGTAGTTATATAATATATTCGGTTACATAAATATCTAATCCTTACGGTGCATTTTCATGTTACAAGATTATGTTTAGCTTCACTTCATTATGAATATTGCTAAATAATTATTTAAACATCCATATATATGATACACCATACGTGAGTACAGTGACACTCATAATAAACACCGGATCCGATCCATTACATGTGTGTGAATCACTTGCATACTTAGCTCCCTTTGCCTAAAGACACCATCTGCACACGTGTAAGTATATTTTATTTCTGATATTATTTTATGGTGGCATATCCAGTATATATTTGTCAACACGTAAACCCTCAACTTCCATGGACTATGTCAAGGTGAAATGTGGATATACCACAACATATTCTCATAAATATGCGAATAAGGCGAATGTTTTCATGAAACCAGCTATCTAAAAATAGATATGAGAATTTTTAGAATAATCTGATATGTTGACTAGGAATACCTTGGTGTTAACAGTTAAGCCTTGTGAAGGGGCGAGTATGCAAGTGAGTAATTAATTTTAAGAGGATTGAATAACAACGTAGCTTCCTATCGGATCCATGTACTATTTGCTGACTTATATTTCCTTTTGCTAAACGTTTTAGACTCTGCTGTTATATAGAGGCACGGTAAGCTATATTTTATTTCAATCTAAAATATATGTATATTCTCGTTTATTCGGCGTTGCACAGTTTATACAGTTACAAATACAATTTAGACGTATAAACACAAGTACAACCACTGTTACAATGGATGTTAATGCAAATATTCATAAATGCAAAGTTAAATATGAGTGATCCAATACATACACATAATATCACAACGTGCATTTCGAATATCCAGCATGCTATATACATGGTAGAGGCTGCTTTACGCTGACAGGACAACGTGCATTTCGAATATCCAACATACTATATACATGGTAGAGGATGCTTTACGCCGACAGGACTTTGATAATACCATTTTTCAATGAGAGAATTTGTTGGCATATTATTATATATTAAGATGCATTATACATACAGTAGTATCCAAGTCATATTAGATGTAAATTACTCACTCAGCCCGCTACATTATTTGCCTTGTATTAACTAAATACAAGATACAAGCATGTGGCATTATTACAGAGGCACTCCGCATGAGGCATGCCATTTAATCCACATGAAATTGTATTAGAACGTTCAACTTGGCAATTAACCGGACATTAAGATTATTGACCGGGCCGTCATGTTTGAAAAGTTTGCGCTAATATGTCCTGTTAGCAAGAATATATTCAAATAAATTGTTTGAATCAAATAATCGTGAGGAATTGTGGTGGTGGCGGCGGTGGTGGTGATGGTGGTGTATACGATATGAGGTTAATATCCCAATCGTTGAACCCGACTAATACTGAAACATTCATTTGTGACTGAAACGTGATGTTTACAGGAACAGACCAAGATGAGTTCATTTGCAAGAATTGTATCGTAAACAGATTCGTGTTATTCTCCAACGTAAATTGATTCACTTGGGGGAAAAACATCGTCAATATCATGTCCTGGTTTAAGACAGTTCAACTTGTGAACATCATGTTAGAAGGATGCTATATGTAAAAACTGAACTACATATTAGTGCAGGTAATACATTTAATAATATAACTGAGGATTCTCAAAGTGTCACTAGAATAAAGCAGTACATGGCAGTACATTACTGAGAACGGTCACTTGATTGTGAACTATATAATAAAGCATTCAGTTATTCTTGCATTTTAAAGCAGCATTTGCCAAATACGTGTGAAATATGTAATAAGGCTTTTTGTCAGTTTGGAAATTTAATGTAGCATATGCTTGTACATACTGGAGAACGTCCACATGAATGTGAACTATGTAATAAAGCGTTTAGCCAATATGAATCGTTAAAGATGCACATGCTCGTACATACTGGAATAGGACCACATTTGTGTGAAATATGAACAAGACGTTTGACTAGTCCAATAGTTTGAAGATGCACATGATGAAACCTATTGGAGAACGTCCACATAAGTGTGAACTATGTAATAAGATTGTTAGCCAGTCTCGTGCTATAACGCGACATATGCTTGTACATATTGGAGAACGTCCACACGAGTGTGAAATATGTTATAAGAAGGTTAGCCAGTCTGGTTAGTTAAAGCAACACATGCGAATACATACTGGGGTACGGCCATATGAGTGTGAAATATGTAATAAAACATTTAGTCAGTCTAGCAATTTAAAAAAGCACATGCGCATGCATACCGGAGAACGACCATATGAGTGTGGAATATGTTATAAGACGTTTAACGAGGCTGGTAAATTAAAGCAGCATATGCTTATGCATATTGGAGAACGACCACATGAGTGTGGAATATGTAATACGGCTTTTAGCCGGTCTGACAGTTTGAAGTAGCACATGCTCAAATATTCTAGAGAACGATTACGTGAGTGTGAATTATATAATAATCCAGATTAATGAGTGTAACACATCACATGGTCACATCCTCGAAGAATGACCACACGCATGTGCATGTATGTCAGATATTTGACAAGTGTATACATTTGAAGAGGGACATGCATGATATGCCGGACAACTTCCACTAGAGTGCTAAATCACTAAGAAGGCTATCAGTGGCTATGTCAGTTTGAAACAGCGCGTGATCAATGATACAGTGGGATATTTGTACAAACACGTATATACTGGCTAACGATTTAAAGATGGAGGTGATCATACAATCCTTTGCACTTCGAAATGTGTGTCAAGGAAATGTATATATATTTAATTTTTATTTCAGTACCATAGAACATTATATCACAGCATGCAGTAAATGTAAATAACTTTTGCCATTTTGCTCCTCTGCTACATGTATTTTACACTGAGGCGAACATTTAGAATACTACAATATATTTTTTATATTGAAGATGCCATGAAATCAGTCCGATCTCGCAATTACACGTGCAGTTTGTACATTACACTAAGTACTTTGGCGATATTAAGTAAAATATTGTAGTATATATTTTGTACATTCAAGATGCCATGAAACCTGTCCGATCTCGCAATTACATGTGCAGTTTGTATATTAAACTAAGTACTTTGACGATAGTAAGTAAAATATTGTAGTATATATTTTGTATATTGAAGATGCCATGACATATGTCCGATCTCGCAATTACACGTGCAGTTTGTACATTAAGCTAAGTACTTTGTATGTGGAGTGCATTTACAGTTCCTAGTATTGATGTTGCAAATTATTATTATCTATGCAGCTAAAATATAAGAAACACATCAATAGCCTTACAGTAAATATTTCTGTTATACATTATCTATGCAATTAACATATAAGCATCAATAGCCTTACAGTAAATGTTTCTGTTATACTTTATCTATGCAGTTAACATATAAGCATCAATAGCCTTACAGTAAATGTTTCTGTTATACATTATCTATGCAGTTAGATCATTGCAAACGCATATCTATTGTACTTAACTGCTAGTATTTACCGTTGTCATGTTTGTTGTATTTGCTTGTATTTAGATGTTATATGATGTTACCTTCATTTAATTAGAATAACTTATTTGTGTGACGACGACTATAAAAACAATAAGAACTTACATACTAGTATGTACAATTAATATTATAATGTGTGTAATAAAGCGAATTGTGTTCATTAAAACTTGTTGAATTTGTTATTGAAGTCAAACACCAAAATTTCTGCACCCGTTGTTAGTACATTTCTCTATGCACGTTGTTTGTACATTATTCTAAGCACGTTTCTTGTACATTGTTCTAAGCACGCTGTTTGTACATTGCTCTAAGCACGCTGTTTGTAGATAGCTCAAAGCATGTCGCTTGTACATTGCTCTAAGCATGTTGCTTGTACATTGTTCTAAGCACGCTGTTTGTACATTGTTCTAAGCACGCTGTTTGTACATTGTTCTAAGCACGCTGTTTGTACATTGTTCTAAGCACGCTGTGTGTACATTGTTCTAAGCACGCTGTTTGTACATAGCTCAAAACATGTTGTTTGCACATTGCTCTAAGCAAGTCGATTGTACATTGCTCTAAGCACGTTGTTTGTACATTACTCTAAGCATGTCGCTTGTACATTGCTCTAAGGACGTTATTTGTACATTGCCCTATTCACGCTGCTTGTACATTGCTCTAAGCACGTTGTTTGTACATTGCCATATTCACGCTGCTTGTACACTGCTCTAAGCACGTTGTTTGTACATTGCCCTATTCACGCTGCTTGTATATTGCTCTAACCACATAGTGTGTACTTTGCTATAGGGACGCTGCTTGTACTTTGCTCTACGGACGCTGCTTGTACATTGCTCTATTCACGCTGCTTGTACATTGCACTGCTCTAACCACATTGTTTGTACTTTGCTATATGGACGCTGCTTGTACTTTGCTATACGGACGATGCTTGTACATTGCTCTAACCACATTGTTTGTACTTTGCTATACGGACGCTGCTTGTACATTGCTCTAAGCACGTTGTTTGTACATTGCTCTAAGCACATTGTTTGTACTTTGCTATACGGACGCTGCTTGTACATTGATCTATTCACGCTGCTTGTACATTGCTCTAAGCACGTTGTTGGTAGGTTGCTCTAAGCACATTGTTTGTACATTTCTCTAAGCACGTTGTCTGTACATTGCTCCTATACACGTTATTTGTGCATTGCTCTAAGCACATTGTGTGTACATTTCTCTAAGCACGTTGTCTGTACATTGCTCCTATACACGTTATGTGTACATTGCTCTAAGCTCTATGCATGTTGCTTGTACATTGCTCTAAGCACATTGTATGCATCATTAATATTCGTCTGATTCGGTGTATTCTCCGTTCTTGTTTCTTCATATTTTTGTAATCGTTTTTCCTGTACATCTGTTTCAAAATCAATACCCTCGATTCTAGTTATATTCATGCACATTTTACCCTTATATATCGTCGCTACCGGTTATCCGTGTGAGCGACGCTTCCTGAGATTAGTCATTTTAGATGTGTCGACGATTTTTGGAGGATAGTGCAATGATACAGAGAGATGACCATTCCAGGGACTCCTGTTCGTTTACGTGCAAGATGTAAAGCACAGACACGAGAACTCTTTAATGTCCATCTGAAAGACTATTAATTGTATTAGGGTCAGACATATTCTCGTACCTGTGATTCCTACATTATCAGTAAATTAACATAATAGTTGACCAGTAGGTATTTGTGTCTTCAACAACAACAACAAGCCGTACAGTATTAGTTAATTTAATTGTCCGTGCAAAGATATCCCCGTACATTATCGGGTGCTTCCGTACATTGTCGGATGTTTCCGTACATTGTTGGTATTATACACAGAGCCGCAGTGGCCGAATTGTCTAACGCGCCGTTGATGGAACAGGCCTTTCACTGATATCATCATTGCAAAAGGTTCGCTCCATATCGGGGACAAGAGATAAATGATTATATATCGGAGAAAGCGGTCAGAGTACCTATTATTTCCCCGGAAATGCGATTGTTCCACTCCCCGCCTCAGCAGAATGACCTCCCAACAATAATCAGAAAATGATTGATGGGCAGTGGGAATAATAAAGAATACTATTTGGACGGTACGGTACGGAGAATAGACCCGGAAGAGTTGGATACATTTCCACACTAAAATATTATCATTTATGTCCCTTAGTAAACATACGCCGTTTGTACTCAACAAAAATGGCCAATGGGACAATTAATTTTATTAATAGGTAATTATACTAGTCCCCAAATGCATTGATGCGGTGGCGACTTTGAAGAACATTGGATAGTTATTTGGGTAATTATTTGTTTGTATATATACATTGCAATACTTTCTACTGGTAGTTCAATGGCTGATTCGGACTGAACTTATTCGGACCAGATCAGTGGTATTCTGACCGCTCACACCGTTAACGATATGTAGAGGCAGTAAGCGAAATATACAATTGGCAGTAATATGGACATTAGGGTTAGTATTAAATTTGATCTTCAATTGAAGAGTATTCTAATTTTCACCTTTAGTGTACTGCCACCTGTTTTGTGGGATTACTGCATCTATCCCTAAACATTTATAACAAGTACATTTTCTTTCTGATCAGACCTTTATTGTGGCATATACAACAACATATTCTCATAACTACGTGGATATACCACAACATATTCTCTTAACTACCCAGATATACCATAGCATACTAGTATGTGTGCTGTGTCACTATCTACATTATTTAATAGTCCTGACCTCATTAACTCGTCTAGAGCCTGTAACTTGTTGTCCACAGTTCTTGACGTCATCTGATTCATCACAAAATCTTTATTTCGTTCCGGGGGTTTCCTTGTTCGGGTAGGTCTTCTCGGTTTCGGTACCGTTGCACTTCTTTCAGTATCACCTCCCGTTGCTCCATGAGTAGTGTCATCCGTTATGTGTGTTGTCGTCTTGTCTTTCTGTTCTCTCTTCTACATCATCAACCGTCATCAACCGTCTGTTCTACATTTTCAACTGGTTGGTCTAAATTCGTGTTTGAATCCTCATGTGCTATGTCTATACGTCCGTCTGCATCAGTATTCTCGCCTTCTTGGTGAAAAATGGCTAGACTTCTGTCTATATCAGTGTCCTCCTCGACCTCGTCCTGTTCTGTTTCTAGACTTCTGTCTGTGACAGTGTCCTCATCATCACTTTAGTCTTCTGTCTCCTCATCCTCTTGATGAACTACTATTTCTGGACTTCTGTCTGCGTCAGCTTCATCTGCGTCAGTGTCCTCATCAACTGTACTTCTGTATATGGCAGGATCACGGGCGTCCCCATGTCGGTCTGTAATTCCTACAAATCTATATCCGTCTTCACTATCAGTGTCTTCATCTACCTCAGTGACGTCACTGTTATCATTTATCTCCTCCCTCTTGGATGCATCCCTATCTTCCATATCCTCTTCATCAATATGTGTATCATCGATCTCATCCTCATCTTCCTGGTGGTCTACCAGAAACAAATGATTTCGATGCAGTATCTTCTCCTTGTTTGCTACCTTCGATCTTACTTTATAAACAGGAATGTTAGGTCTCGACTGTTCTACTACCTCATATATGTCATCTTCAAATTTATCTTCTATTTTGTATTTGCCCCGAAAAGATAATCTACCCACAAGTACTCTATCTCCAACTGATATATTTACTGCTTTGGCTTTCTTGTCGTAGTACCTGTTATGTTTTTTGTATGTGTCTCTGTACTATTTGTTGTGTCTTTCCTATCCTCTCTTGTAAATCCTCTATGTATTCCTGGGTACTGTTGTTTGCTATTCCTTCCTCCCTGGCCTTCTCAAACATTATATCAATTGGTAATTTTGGCTTTCGCCCAAACATTAACTCGTATGGCGAAACTTTGTTGGATTCATGTGGAATACAATTGTAACAATATACCAATGAGTTGATGTATTTCTTCCAATCTTTCTTCTGGTCATTTTCCAGTGTTCCAAGCATGTCTAGTAATGTTCTGTTGACTCTTTCTCGGCCGGCATTTCCCTGAAGATGATATGGTGTTGTATGTGATTTCTTAATATTCATAGTGTTGCATAGTTATTTAATAATTTCACTCTCAAAATTTGCTCCCTGATCTGAATGTAGCCTTGTTGGAATCCCATAATGAATGATAAAGTTGTTATAAAAGGTGTTAGCAGTTTGATTTTTGTCGGTACTGCAAGTGCATACTTGGTTTAGTGATCGGTAGTGACAAGAATATTGCCAATATTTCCTTTGGACGGCTCTAATGTCAAATAGTCAAAACATACCAGTTCCAGTGGGTAAGTGCTGTTAACATTTACGAGTGGTGCTCTGGTGTTAACATATGTATTTCTTCTGAGGCAGCGATCACATCTAGTAACCCACTGTTCAACATATGTAGACATACCTGGCCAATAGTAACGTCCTCTCATCAGTTTCATTGTCCGGTCTCGCCCTGGGTGGCCAACATCATTATGGAGGCCTATCAGTACCTCTTTCTTGTAGCATTCAGGTAATACTAGTTGTTCAATCTATGTATCTTCATCCTTAATTGTCCTGAATAAAATACCTCTCTCTATCTTTAGTTTCTTGAATTGGTTTCTCATTGTTAGGTCATCTTTCTGCATACAATTGTGTGGTATCCTCTTGTCTATCACAGCTCTCCTCCACTTCTCTATCATCGGGTCTTGTCTCTGCATTTTTCTGATTTCTCTAAGTTCTCTCTGTGCCAACACTTGTCCTTGCTCTTCAGTTGCTTCGATAATATTGATGCTTGATACCGGTAAAATTTCAATGTAAGGTGGTGGTATGACACACGAGCATATTGCTTTAATAGCTTGGTTATCCACCTTGTATCTCTCTTCGTGTCCTTCTGTCAGTTTCTCATAAGGGTATCTACTCATTCCGTCGGCATCAGCATTCTTCAATCCCGCTCTATATGATATGTCAATGTCATATAACCCAAGTGCTGAGGTCCATCGCTGACCTGTAGCATCTAACTTTGCATTGGAGAGAATATAAGTCAGCGGATTATTGTCAGTAATAACACTGAAATGATACATTGTCAAGTAATCAGAGAATTTCTCTGTTACAGACCATTTCAGTGCTAGAAACTCTAGCTTAAAGGCACTATAATTTCGTTCTGACTTTGTCAAAGCTCTACTGGCATAAGCTATTACTCGCTTCTGGCCATCTTGCTTCTGATACAACACTGCGCCCAGAGCTTTAGTTGAAGCGTCAGTGTGTAATTCAAATGGAAGCTTAAATTCAGGATAGGCTAGAATTGGAGGCGATGACAAAATTCTCTTCAACTCGTCAGATACTAATTGTTCTTTATCAATCCACCTCCATTCTACATTGGGTTTCTTTGCTCCTTTCTTAGTTGACGTTGGTGGAAGGAGTTCTGATAATGGACGTGTAAGTTTACTGAAGTATTGTACACATTTCCTATAGTACCCAGCAAAAGCAAGAACTGATCGTAAGTCGTCTGCATTTGAGGGTGTGGGCCAATTTCTAACCTCTATTTTATCTGGGTCGGTTTCAATGCCATCACTACTCACTACGTGCCCGAGGAAGTTAACTTTCTGTTTGAAGAAATGACACTTTTCCTGTGCAAGTTTTTACTGTTACATCACGATGATGATGATGATGATGTGGTCAGTATGACCGAATTATGACTTTATATAATACACGGTTTTAATGGCCAATAACTATTTGAAAATTGCATTTATGGCATGTAAATATTTAATATGTTGTTTACTTCCAGGACATGAAACATGATGTTTACAGATCTAGATGAGTTCATTTATTTAATATGTGTGCTATGAACATATTCATGTTCGTCCATTTCGGATCATCAATTTAATATTCACTAGAAAAACAGTCGAGGAAATA
Source organism: Archivesica marissinica (assembly GCA_014843695.1). Classification (NCBI taxonomy): domain Eukaryota; kingdom Metazoa; phylum Mollusca; class Bivalvia; order Venerida; family Vesicomyidae; genus Archivesica; species Archivesica marissinica. The sequence goes on along the minus strand of CM026388.1, from coordinate 47,204,346 downwards.
TCATCGGTTCCCATATTTAATTAAGGAACTCTTCATATATGCTCATTATTTTCAAAATGTGAACTCGATGTTAGAAAGATGTTATGCTGTATAAGAACTTATCAAATCATATGCATATAGAGCGAATAAAGGATGTATTAACATAATCTATGAATTCTCACAATGTCTAGAAGTAAAATGCAGAACATCACCATTCAAGTACGGCCACATGAGTGTGAAATATGTAGAAAGTCTTTCAGTCATTCTAGCCATTTAAAGCAGCATATGCTCATCCATACTGGAGAACGACCGTATGAGTGTGGAATGTGTAATAAAGCGTTCAGTCAATCTGGAATTTAAAGCAACATATGCTCATACATACTGGCGAACGACCACATGGATGTGAACTATGCAATAAGGCTTTCAGTCACTCTAGCCATTTAAAGCAGCATATGCTCATACATACCGGACAACAACCGCATGTGTGTGAACTATGTAATACGGCTTTCAGTCAGTCTAGCTATTTAAAGCATCATATGCTCATACATACCGGAGAACGACCACATGAGTGTGGAATGTGCAATAAGACTTTTAGCAAGTCTGGAAATTTAAAGCAACATATGCAAATACATACTGGAGAACGACCACATGAGTGTAATATATGTAATAAAGCATTTCGCCAATCTCAAACTTTAAAGAGGCACATGCTCATTCATACTGGGGAACGACCGTATCGGTGTGAAACATGTAATAAAGCGTTTATCCATTCCGGAAGATTGAAGCTGCACATGCTCAATCATACTGGTTAACAGCCATGTGAGTGTGGAATATGTAACACAGTTTGAAGGTGCACATTCGCATACATACTGGAGAGCGACCAACAACTGAGTGTGGAATATGTAATACGGCTTTTAGCCTGTCTGACAGTTTGAAGGTGCACAGTCGCATACATACTGGAGAGCGACCAACAACTGAGTGGAATATGTAATACGGCTTTTAGCCTGTCTGACATTTTCAAGGTATAAGAACCACATCAATTTACACACTGTACGAGATGGGACACATTTAGCCTTACAGTAAATATTTCTGTTATACATTATCAATGCAGTTATGTCATTGCAAACGCATACATCTATTGTACTTAACTGCTAGTATTTACTGTTGTCATGTGTGTTGTATTTGCTTTTAAATAAATGTTATATGATGTTACCTTCATTTAATTAGATTAACTTCTTTGTGTAACGACGACTATGAAAACAATAAGAACTTACATACTAGTATTTACAATTAATATTATAATGTGTGTAATAAAGCGAATTGTGTTCATTAAAACTTGTTGAATTTGTTATTGAAGTCAAACACCAAAATGTCTGCACCCGTTGTTAGTACATTTATCTATGCATGTTGTGTGTACATTACTCTAAGCACGTTGTTTGTACATTTCTCTAAGCACGTTGTTTGTACATTATTTTAAGCACGTTGCTTGTACATTATTCTAAGCACGTAGTGTGTACATTATTCTAAGCACGTTGATTGTACATTGTTCTAAGCACGCTGTTTGTACATTGCTCTAAGCACGTTGTTTGTACATTGCTCTAAGCACGTTGTTGTACATTATTCTAAGCACGTTGCTTGTACATTGGTCTAAGCACGCTGTTTCTACATTGCTCTAAGCACGTTGTTTGTACATTGCTCTAAGTACGCTATTTGTACATTGCTCTAAGCACCCTGTTTGTACATTGCTCTAAGCACGCTGTTTGTACATTGTTCTAAGTACACTGTTTATACATTGCTCTAAGCACGCTGTTTGTACATTGCTCTAAGCATGTCTCTTGTACATTGCTCTAAGCACGTTGTTTGCAAATTGCTCTAAGCATGTCGAGTGTACATTGCTCTAGGCACGTTGTTTGCACATTGCTCTAAGCATGTCGATTGTACATTGCTCTAAGCACGGTGTTTGTATATTGCTCTAAGCATGTCTCTTGTACATTGCTCTAAGCACGTTGTTTGTACATTGATCTAAGCATGTCGCTTGTACATTGCTCTTAGCACGTTGTTTGTACATTGTTCTAAGCATGTCGATTGTACATTGCTCTACGCACGTTGTTTGTACATTGCTCTAAGCATGTCGATAGTACATTGCTCTAAGCACGTTGTTTGTACATTGCTCTAAGCATGTCGATTGTACATTGCTCTACGCACGTTGTTTGTACATTGCTCTAAGCATATCGCTTGTACATTGGTCTAAGCACGTAAGCACGTTGTGTGTACATTGCCCTATTCACGCTGCTTGTACATTACATTGATTGTACTTTGCTATACGGACGCTGCTTGTACATTGCTCTATTCACGTTGTTTGTACATTGCTCTAAGCACGTTGTGTGTACATTGTCCCGTGCACGTTGTTTGGACATTGCTCTATTCCCGTTGTTTGTACATTGCTCTATTCACATTGTTTGTGCGTTGCTCTATTCACGTTGTTTGTACATGCTCTAAGCACGTTGTTTGTACGTTGCTCTAAGCACATTGTTTGTACATTGCTCTACGCACATTGTTGGTACGTTGCTCTAAGCACATTGTGTGTACATTGCTCTAAGCACGTTGTTTGTACATTGCTCCTATGCACGTTGTTTGTACATTGCTATAAGAATGTTGTTTGTACTTTGCTCTATGCATGTTGCTTGTACATTGCTCTAAGCACATTGTATGTATCATTAATATTCGTCTGATCCGTTCTTGCTTCTTCATATTTTTGTAATCGTTTTTCCTGTACATCTGTTTCAAAATCAATATCCTCGATTCTAGTTATATGCATGTACATTTTACCCTTATGTATCGTCGCTACCGGTTATCCGTGTGAGCATGGCTTCCTGAGATTAGTCATTTTAAATGTGTCAAAGATGTTTGGAGGATAGTGCAATGATACAGACAGACAGTGGCCCATTCCAGGGACTCCTCCTGTTCGTTTACGTTTACGATGTAAAGCACCGACACGAGAACTCTAAAGTCCATCTGAAAGACTGTTAATTGTTTTAGGGTCAGACGTAGGCTCGTACTTGCGACTCCTACACTATCAGTATATTAACATAATAGTTGACCAGTAGGTGTGTCTTCAACAACAACAACAACAACAACAAGCCGTACAGTATTAGTTAATTTAATTGTCCGTGCAAAGATATCCCCGTACATTGTCGGATGCTTCCGTACATTGTCGGATGTTTCCGTACAGTGTTGGTATTATACCCAGAGCCTCAGTGGCCGAGTTGTCTAACGCGCCGTTGATGGAACAGGCCTTTCACTGATATCATCATTGCAAAAGGTTCGTTCCATATCTGGGACAAGAGATAAATGATTATATATCGGAGAAAGCGGTCAGAGTACCTATTATTTCCCAGGAAATGCGATTATTCCACTCCCAGCCGTAGCAGAAGGACCTCCCAACAATAATCAGAAAATGATTAATATAATAATAAAGAATACTATTTGGACGGTACGGTACGGAGAATAGACCCGGATGTGTTGGATACATTTCCACACTAAAATATTATCACTTATGTCCCTTAGTAAAAATACGCCGTTTGTACTCAACAAAAATGGTTAATGGGACAATTTATTAATAGGTAATTATTAGATACTAATCCCCAAATGCATAATAATTGTATGCGATGGCGACTTTGGAGAACAATGGATAGTTAGTTGGGTAATTATTTGTTTGTATATATACATTGCAATACCTTCTACTGGTGGTTCAACGGCTGATTCGGACTGAGCTTATTCGGACCAGATCAGTGGTTTATTCTGACCGCTCACACCGTTAACGCTATCTAGAGGCAGTAAACGAAATATACAATGGGCAGTAATCTTGAAACAATTGGCAGTAATATGGACATTATGGTTAGTATTAAAGTTGATCTTCAATTGAAGAGTATTCTAATTTTCAGCTTTAATAGAGTACTGTCACCTGTTTTGTGGGATTACTGCCTCTACCCCTAAACACTTCTAGCAAGTACATTTTCTTTTTGATCAGATTTTTATTGTGGCATATACCACAACATATTCTCATAACTACGCGGATATACCATAACATATTCTCATAACTACGTGGATATAATTAGGGTTTATTCTAGAGTGGTAAAAAGGGCAGGGTGGGTCAGAAAAGGGGCAGGGTGGGCCAGAAAAAGGGCAGCGTGGATTTTTAGCCGCAAGAGGGCGCGGTGGAGCTGTCACCCCACCCCCACCGAGAAAACATTAAAACATGTATTGTATTATAAAATAATACACCAAATAGTAGCTGTAAACATTTCCATAAACCTTTTGATACCTGTAGACAACATAACCAGACACACAAACCCATATTGTTATAAACACATCCCTGTCAACAAAGATTCATACAAATTCTCTTTTTATCCAAGAACCGTCATCCAATGGAACTTGTTACCCTTGCCGCACATGAAGCAAAGCAATAACAGTTGATGGCTTTAAAGCACTTATCCCCGTAAATGCCCTCCCAACCATGATCTAAAGCATTCACTCTATGTACACAATCTTAAACAATCACTGTAGTATATTTGTCTTTGGACATTCACTTATTTGTTAATTAATCATTTTAAATATCATCATCTCAAAATTCACCAGCGACGACACATAATCCTCAATATTGAGGGAGTGCCGAAATCACCAAGAAGAAGAAGATAACTACATTCTTTATTATGAGAGGCTGCCGATGCATATTTTAACAAGAGTTTTCAGATCAAACCTGATAGAAAGTTTGCTCAAATGCTAAAGTAATTTGCTGTAAAACGTTGCCCAATGGCTAAATTGAAAGCGTGTTTGAAAAGCACAATTCAGAACGAAATCAATATGATGAAGCTTGTATAAATAGTCCATTTCGGTATTTTGATGTCCATTTCGGAAATCCCAAATAATTCTGTTCGTACTGTAAATAGCCCTATGTCCCATAATTAACTGTACCTGGTTTGTTTTGATAATCACTACATTCCTGTTGTGCATATTGTTAGTGGAATGACTTTTGACTGCTTTTTTCCCGGATGACTTGTAATTGAATACTGATTGTCTTTCCGCAGGGATCACAAAACAAACCGTGTATGTACGGTTTTTCAACCATTTCTCATACTTTTGACCGGATTCGTCGCTTTCTTCCAACCATTCCCACCTCCACTTGTTCTTTACATCTTTTTCTAGCACTTTAACGTTGGTACCCTTGTCCAAATATTTCATTTTCGGATCTTTTTTTTTTTCAGTAAGCCTTTTTTCTCAACCACCCAACTGAATAATGACATCAACCACGCATTTTGACGCTAACCCTGGGCGGAGCAAGTGATTAAAGGCCTGCAGGTTGACCTATATTTGACCTTAAACACACGAGGAATAGCGGTACAAATCTGACGGTCGACGCACTAAACACACGAGGAATAGCGGTACAAATCTGACGGTCGACGCACATCGTATTTGCCACATGCGAGGCCCTGCATGGTATACATCTAATACATGAGCACCACTTATATCTATTATGACCCACGTACATATCAGAGGTTATAAATTGCTGAAATTGAAGTTCTGTATTTTTATAGTACTTACAACTGGTATAAACAATTCAACTCCACTTATGGCCCAAATAAGGCTGGTTGCGCGGGTTAGGCAGCCAGTTCCTGCATTGCTGTACCACACATTCAGGCATCAGTTCCCTCTTATGCCAAGTACAGTCTCCTCTTCTAGCCGCTACTTTTCTCTCTATATATCTGACATCTTTCCATGCGCCACAATTATATAGCATTGCCCAAAACCTCCTGTATAGAAGCTTTCTCTCATGTGAATTTAGATTATGCGGTGGACGATTATTAGCAGGCCACCAAAGTTGTTTGTTCTGTTCATTTATTATGCAAGGGGAACACAAGCACAGTGGACACTCAGCAACACCTTCAGCATGCTGAGGCATAGGGGGAGGTACGTAAGCAGCCTCTGCAACGGGCATGGCGGTGGCTGTTTCTTCTATTTCCATCTCTACGTCCCAGTTCTTATTTTGCAAGAAAGTCAGCAATTCTTTTCTCTGCTCATCAGTTACATACATTGTTATTTTACTCAATGGCATCTTGTAGAAATCGGCAGAATATGTGTAATACTCGTATTTTCAAGAGATTATAATTATAATATTATACATGTACTCATAGCATTCACTGTGATTATTATGTAGCATCAATATCGGTAAACACACACTGACACAGAGAAATATTTAAAATATAACATAAAACTTGCGAATAATACTGTAGATATATAATTAAATGAAGTATGACGGTTACCATATAACGAACACATATAGTTTATTCATATAAATGCATACATATTATATACATGCATACACATTATCAGTCTCAGTGATTACGCTACGGCTGATGAGGCACCTACATAACATGTAATCTATGTCTCTGGGCTGATCTGGATTATGTAGTTTGAATACTCATAACTATCAATTTTCTTTACAATCAATAATATACGTTTACTTAAATTGTCAGGGCCTCATTTTGACTAATTCTCAGCTCACAGAGTGATCGTGCATATTATATTATACCACAACATATTCTCATAACTACACGGATATACCACAACATATTCTCATAACTACACGGATATACCACAACATATTCTCATAACTACCCAGATATACCACAACATATTCTCATAACTACGTGGATATACCACAACATATCCTCATAACTACGCGGATATACCACAACATATCCTCATAACTACGCGGATATACCACAACATATTACCATAACTACACGGATATACCACAACATATTACCATAACTACACGGATATACCACAACATATTATCATAACTACGCGGATATATCACAACATATTCTCATAAATACGTGGATATACCACAACATATTCTCATAACTACGCGGATATACCACACC
>CM026388.1:47176113-47196423 GCA_014843695.1 Archivesica marissinica | reverse complement strand
CAAAATCCAAAACTCCTATACTAGAGAATCGGTATACCCGATTGCCTATTTCAAATGTGGTGGTGGTTGTGTATGTATGTATGTTCAATTAATTTCAAAACCCCTTGATGGGACCTATACATGTTTTCCTGGGCAGGCTTAGCCGACCTAAGTGATTAACCAGTACTAAGCAATGTGTGTGAGGTGCTTTGCTCAATGACACTACATACTTGGCCTGACCGAGTACCAAACCCGGGACTTTTCGATTCCAAATCCGACGCTCTACCACTGGACCACGGACGCCACGTGGTGGTTGTGGTTTATTCGATATGAGATTAATATCCCAATTGTTGAACCCGATTAATATCGTTTTTTGTTTTGTTTTGTAAACTTTATTTATTTAACGATTGCGAAGCAAGTTTTAACAACTTATATTAATCACTCACATTAGCCCGGATGAAAGCGTATATGTGGTCATTCATGTGGTAGGAAACCGGAGAAAACACTCCTGTCCGAGCTGACGAGCATCGTACTATCTCATATACTTCCCGATTCGACGATCGAACCCGGGACGCTTTGGTGAGAAGCGATCGCGTTAACCACTGCGCAAATTAATATCGTTGCCAATGTATGCATGCCCCAACTGTGACTTATTATGTTATTATAATAAGTGTTTAGAACTGCCAATAATTACTGAAACAAACATTTGTGACTTATACATATTTGATATGTTGTCTGCTTACAGGAGATGAAACCTAATGTTTACACGAACAGATCTATATTAGTTAATTTGCAATATTTGTATCATAAACAGATTCGTGTTATTCTCCTAATATTTTCATCAGTAAATGTGTTTGTAATACAGTGTTTAGCCATTATGAACATTAGTACTTCTCGAATCATATGCTTGTATACCAGGCGCCACACTGGTAGGCACTATTTAACTAGCTGGTGGCTCGCCGACCGGCCATATCAGAACGAACCCATGACGAGGTTCGAACCCGCTTCATTAGACCACGGATACTGTGTATTAGCATAATAGTTGGCGTACATTTTCGGTATAGTACTCAAAGCATCATCAGTCGCCGAGTGGTCTAATGCGATGTGGTTAGAACACGCGTTGCAATATGTCCGTTCCCTATCGGGGACACGTGATATATGATTATAACGGAGAAAGCTGTCAGTCGCTTACTGCTGTTGGAGAGTTCGTATTCTTGCCCAGGAAATGCGATTGTTCCACTCCCCACCACAGCAGAATGACCTCCCAACAATAATCAGAAAATGATTGATGGGCAATGGAAGAGTTGGAAATTTTCTGCACTAAAATATGATCACTTATATCCCTTAGTAAAAATACGCCATTTGTACTCAACAAAAATGGCCAATGGGACAATTTTGGTAATTATAATAACAGTCACGCAAATGCATTAATTAAACTTATTATTAGCTAAGACGAACGATATGCATGTGTGACCCAATTAGTAATTTGCTAGTCACTGACTTGGTTACCTCAGTCTACACTAAGCATCAGGTAGATTTCAGTAAAACTTTCCACAATGTCAATCATGGGAAAATACTACTGAAAATGCATCAGGTCAAACATTAAGGTGTGTTTACTATCTAGCTAGTTTTCTAGATAATAGACTCCAGTCAATTGTCCTTAATGGTATTAGTTCAGATGCTACTCCTGTGTTGTTTGACGCACAACATTTTGTTCGATCGATATTCGAAGATAAACTCTATTAATTTTAACTATTTATTTCAGCGATTCTGTAAACCATGCGCTATCAATGGAGACTATAACGATACGGGACGTAACTCTTACATTCATGAAAACTTAATCCATTTCGAAAAGCTAAACTATCTAAAAAAGCTAGAATCACTTTCTAGGCCTATATCGGTAGATCTCTCCCGAACACATGTCTACATCTCAGCGAGGGGTTTGACATTTGAGGAAGATAAACCAGATCAGTGTCTGAGCATAGGCGTCGGAGCAGGGGCCACGATCGCTGCCCCAATAGTTTAGCTAGGCAGGCGGATGTTTTTATTTTATTCTTGGGGAAGTTATGTCCGCGACCCCAATATTTTGGCAAGCCGGGTGTATGCAAGTGACGGCTATGTAGATCCAATGTGGGTTCCTACACACTTACACCGGGTGGGCAACATGTACCGGGTACCCGTTTATAGAACATACATTATTATATGTTTGTAAAGTAAGGTGTTTGCTGTTATTGCAGTACTACACGTGGTCGTTAAACCTCTCCCAATTAGTTACGCAAGCTCACATGTTGCATAATGTATAATATATGATTATTATGGAAAACACACAATCTACAGTAACTGTAAGCACACGTTGTAAATAACTGGCGATCGTGGAGAATGTCGGTGTTGTGTTTATGTTAATAAATATAAATAAGTGCATTCCCTTTTCTTACAGGAGAGTGTGTATTGGTGTAAAGGAAAACATAAAATGGTCGTCGCATACAATATTCTACCGATGAATAATGGCTGATTTATACGATATGAGCTGAATATCCCAATCGTTGAACATTACTACTAATGATGATGATGATGTTGATGATGTTAGCTCGACCGAATAATGACTATATAATAAGCTGTTGGAATGGCCAATAACTAATTGAAACAACGTGCATTTATGGTATGTAAATGTTTTCTTAGCGGAGATGAAACCTGATGTTTATAGGTACAGATCTCGATAATTTCTCTTGGTTAATTAAGAAAGTCCTCTTATATGCTCGTTCTTTTCAAATTGTGAGCTCGGTGTTAGAAGGATGTTAAGCTGTGTAAGGAGGACTGACCTACTTTGTCAATTCATATGCATAAATAGCAGAGAACACATTTATTAAGGATACTCAAAATGTCTAGGAATATAAAGCAGGACATAACCAATCATACCGGAGAAAAATCACACGTGCACGTGCATTCCGTAGAACCGACGCATAAGTGTGAACTATGTAATAAGGTATTCAGTCAATCTAGATATTTAAAGCGGCATATGCTAATACATACCTGGGAAAGACCATATGTGTGTGCACTATGTAATAAGAGGTTCAATCGATCGTACAATTTAAAGAAGCATATGCTCATACATACAGGAGAACGATCATATGAGTGTCAAATATGTAATAAGGTATTCAGTCAATCTAGCCATTTAAAGACGCATACGCTCATACATACCGGCGAACGACCATATGAGTGTGCACTGTGTAATAAGGTATTCAGTCAATCTAGCCATTTAAAGACGCATATGCTCATACATACCGACGAACGACCATATGGGTGTGCACTATGTAATAAGGTATTCAGTCAATCATGCTATTTAAAGCAACATATGCTCATACATACCGGGGAACGACCATATAAGTGTGCACTATGTAATAAGACGTTCAATCGATCGTACACTTTAAAGAAGCATATGCTCATACATACCGGAGAACGATCATATGAGTGTGCACTATGTAATAAGGTATTCAGTGAATCTAGCAATTTAAATAAGCATATGGTCATACATACCGGGGAACGAGCACATACATGTGAAATATGTAATAAGGTATTTGGTCAATCTAGCAATTTAAAGCAGCATATGCTCATACATACCGGGGAACGACCACATGAGTGTGCAATATGTAGTAAGACGTTCAGTCGATCGTACACTTTAAAGAGGCATATGCTCATACATACCGGGGAATGACCACACGAGTGTGAACTATGTAATACAATATTTAGCCATTCAGGTAGTTTGAAGGTGCACATGCTCATACATACCAGAGAACGGCCACATAAGTGTGCAATATGTAATAAGACGTTTAATAAATCTAGCAATTTAAAGAAGCATATACTAATACATTCCGGAGAACGACCACATGAGTGTGAAATATGTAAGAATACTTTCTGTCATTCTATGGCTTTAAAGCGACATATGCTCATACATACACGTTGTTTGTACTTTGCTCTATGCATGTTGCTTTTACATGGCTCTAAGCACGTTGTTTGTACTTTGCTCTAAGCACGTTCCTTGTACTTTGCTCTTTGCAAGTTTCTTGTACATTGCTCTAAGCACATTGATTGTACATTGCTCTAAGCACGTTGCTTGTACTTTGCTCTATGCATGTTGCTTGTACATTGCTCTAAGCACATTGTTTGCAATTTGCTCTATGCATGTTACTTGTACATTGCTCTAAGCACATTGCTTGTACATTGCTCTAAGCACATTGTTTGTACTTTGCTCTAGGCATGTTGCTTGTACATTGCTCTATGCATGTTGATTGTACATTGCTCTATGCATGTTGCTTGTACATTGCTCTAAGCACGCTGTTTGTATATTATTCTAAGCATGTTGCTTGCACATTTCTCTAAGCACGTTGAATGTGTCATTAATATTCGTTCTTGTTTCTTCATATTTTCATTTTGTAATCGTTTTTCCTGTACATCTGTTTCAAAATCAATACCCTCGATTCTAGTTATATGCATGTACGTTTTACCCTTATGTATCGTCGCTACCGGTTATCCATGTGAGCATGGCTTCCTGAGATACACACACGTATAGAGTTTAACAGATGGACGCTCTCATACATTCCTTTGCTTTTGAAATGAGTTTGCTGCAGTAAATGTATGTTTATTTAGTCTTTATTTCAGTCTGGTATATACATAATATTTTCAACACAATGTGTCATACATAATTATAAACAAATATAAGAACAGTATCTCGACACTTGATTTTTACATAATTATTTCAGTGCGAATTGGATTCAATTTTAAATTGTCTTTATTTATTTTAACGAAACACAACAATCTTAACAGGGAGCCATAACAGTTGAATTAATGTAATATATAATGTCAATTTACTATATGCCAACAAAGGATTCCAACTGAAAGGACCGCTATACATTTAGGGATAAATCGGACTTTATCTGCAAATGCTTTCATTGTAAATATTTCCCAAATAGTTTTATGTTGTACAATATCTAATGAGAGCCATCGGTCAGTTACTGCCCCTGCATACTCACGAAACATGTGTAGGTCCTCTTAAGTTGTTTTCTCTGTTTTTATCGTTGTTTCCTTTGCACTACATGTCATCAATTTTCTTCCACTTTCTCATAATTATTATGTTTATTATTTGACAGATATTCTACAGTATATCCAATGGGTAAACAATCTGTAATTTGTTGTTTTCATTGTAAATATTTCCCAAATAGTTATGTTGTACACTATCTAGTTATCTATACAGTTGGAAGGAACACACATAGCAAACGCAACAATCTGTTCCGCTTCTTTGCTTGTAGTAACTCTGTCTATTATTTATCACATTATATTGGTTTCTTTGAGATGTTAGAAAATAATATTCGCAAATATCAAGAATATGGTAGAGTATCGGTTATTGGGGGATCTAAATGCTATATGTGGTGAACGGTCTGATATTTTATCAAATACTCATGATTATGATAAATAAATACATACATTAGACAAAGATGAACATGATCAAATGTGTTATCCGGGTGACCTTCCAGTTAGATTTTCTATGGATAAAACTGTTAATTCTTCTGGAAATAAGCTGTTAGATATTTGTTTAAGTAGCGATTTGAAGATTGTTAATGGTCGCATTGGGGACAACAGTGGGGTTGATAGTTTTACATACGTGTCATCTCTTGGCTATAGTTTGATTGATTATGTAATTATGTCATATGATTTTTTTCAATACATTTCTGATTTTGTTATTCATGATTTATATACATGTTCTCATCATGTACCTATACAGAATGATTTGTGTATTAATAAAATGCCAATAGAGTTAGATTCAAATGATAAATATATTGACAAAATCTTTTGGGACAAAGAAAAAAACCCGGATTATGAGATGATGATTGATTCTGAAATAGTTAACCTTGAATCTATTGTTGATAACATTATTTTATCTAATACTGATATTGATACAGGTGTAGATAGTTTTGCCAATATCCTATATACAAATTATATACTGTTTTTGGTAGGTCTATAAATTTGACGAAGCCTAACAGTAAACGTAAATTTAAAAGTCCGTGGTATACACAGGAATGTGAAACGGCTAGACGTGAATTTCGCTCAGCGAAGGCAATTTATAGGAAAAACAAATCCAGTCATAACGGTGATCTATTAGTCGACAAACGCCGCATGTACCGTTTTGCTAAGCGAAAAGCCCGTGGTATTGTTAAGACCAACCAAAGAAATAAGATGCATAGCTTAGCTTCGCCACAACCCGTGACAGAAATTTTGGAAAGAAATAAGAAAACTAAAATCAATTAAGAAAAAAGGAAGCACTATAAGTTCAGATAACTTTCTTGAACATTTTAAGAATGTTTTTTTCAGATAATACTGATTTCTCTAATAATGATGTTGACAATGATTTGTTAAATAATAATTTAATTACCGTCGATCAACTTGATAATTTGTTTACCGTTGATGAAATTTATAAAGCAATATCTGCACAAAAGCAAGGGAAACGTGGAGGTATTGATTGCTTAACTCCTAAAATGTTTATTGAATGCAAAGATACACTGGCGCCATTATTATGTAAGCTTTTTAATCACATGTATATAAATTGTATGTATCCAGTTAGATGGACCAGAGGTGATATTGTTCCTGTTCCTAGGAAAGGAGATCTAAATAATGTAAATAATTATAGAGGTATTAGGCTTACCAGTATTTTTTCAAAAATATTTTCAATTGTGCTGGATACACGTCTTCGAAAATGGGATGAGGCAAATGAACTCTGAAGCTTTCGATATAATGTACATAAACGGTATTTGGTTTAAGCTATTACAGTATGGAGCTTCAACTAAATTAGTTAAAATGTTGCAAAAATATACGAGAGTGTAAAATCATGTGTACGTATTAATGGAACTTACACTGACAATTTTGACTGTGTCAAAGGTGTAAAGCAAGGCGAACCATTATCACCTTTGCTATTACTATTCTTTATCAACGATATGTACCAGTCAATTTACGATAATACAATAGACACCGTTAGTATTGATGAACTTTGTATGTTGTTATTATTATTTGCTGGTGATACTGTTATAATGTCTTATTCTAAAGAAGGTTTACAACGTTTGTTAAATAATCTATATATGTATTGCAACAATTGGGGCATTAGTGTAAATATTGATAAAACTGTTGTTATGGTGTTTAAAAAGGGCAACATACCTGAACATATTGTAGTGTCATATAATAATTACAAGTTAAATATTGTTACAAAATTCACATACCTAGGTGTAACATTATCTGCTAATGGTAGTTTTTACCAAACACAAAAAGCACTTTCACAGCAAGCAATGAGAGCTTTGTTTTCTCTTAATTCCTTGTTTGATATTTTATCTTTTGAATTATCGGAAAAAGTTAAGTTATTTGATTCCATGATCGCCTCAATTCTAAACTATGGATGTGAATTATGGGGTTTCCATAAAGCTCCTGACATCGAACGTTTGCATTTAAAATTTCTTAAACAGATATTACAAGTGCCACAGCAGACAACAAATGCAACAGTATAATGCGAGTTTGGACGTGTTCCATTATTTGTAGTTCGTGAGGTTAGAATAGTTAGATATTGGTATAAAATATCTAAATGTCCAAATTGTCTTGTGTATAAATTGTATAATATGCGTGATATTAATGGTAATTATATAAATAAATGGTCAAACGATGTTACAACACTCTTAGTCAACCTAGTGTTTTCCTATTTATGGAATAGTGCAGTTGTAACAAATGTACAAATACAGAGTGTAATAAAGTGTATACATGATCAATATCTACAGCAATGGTTCTCAGACCTTAGAAATATACTAAACTTGAAACCTATTGCATGTTTAAAACATATTTCCAGCCAGAAAAGTATTTATCCTGTGTTAAAAATGTTAGTTATAGAATTAATTTGTCTAGATTTCGATGTTCTGCTCATAATTTGCTCATTTGTACGAAATGCAATATGAATTTTATTGAGAGATTATTATTGTCATTGGCCTAACTTGAATAAGTTTAAGTCATTGTTACAATGTTCACAAAGTAGTATTATTAATAAAATATCAAAATATATTTACCAAGCATCTGTTATTAGAGAGTAGTTGTCAATGAACACATTTACGTATGCAGTATATTCATTATATATTTTCAAACTACGATACCCATTAATTTTAATTTTGTTTTCATGCTTTTCTCTACTGTAGTTGTATATTATGTACTGTCCGTCGTACATGTTGTATAGGCGACGAACAATTGTGTTTAATGCCAATAAACTCTGAAACTGAAATTTACTTACTGTTGTAACATGTGTTATATTTGCTAACAGAAGTGTAGCATGTATACGTTTTACCATAATATTCTTTAAAATAATTGTTAATATGTGTGTAATAAACCAATTTGTGTTTTGTTATAAAATCTATCGATTTTCTATTGAAATCCAACATCAAAATGTTTGCACCCACTACTTCTATACTGAATATATCACTGCCTATTGAAATGATGTCAACGTAAACGTGTTCAGAACCACACCGTTAGTGACATCATTTATTTATGACGTCGTCTAAACGCGACATTCTAGTGTAATTTACCGCCTGACCGTTTTCAGTCTAAAATAAAAAGATAATTTGTTTTTTTAATTTACTGATCGAAATATAGTTCACTCAAGAATATATATATACTCCGACACAAGTTAAGCACCATCGACAAAAGTTAAGCATCCCCTATATTTGTATCGACATATTTTTTTACATCAATATTGTTGTTCTTACACTTCTTATAGGACTATATCAACGGCTCTAAAATTAGCAATCAACGAAGTATTTATCCTCCTGATAGACGTGACTATGACGTGGCTAAACATGTGGTTCAAAACTGGCACTGGAAAACCGAAAACCCGTTTGTCTTTCATGGGTTTTAACATTGCATTAACATGCAGTCTTCAAATTTTAAGACCTTCTAAATGCAGCTATTATGCGTATGTGTAAGGCATAACAATTAATAACGAGTATATCCACGGCGTATATTGTGATGTTCAGCAACACGCCAAGCCATGCTTCGCACACGACGCCTTTGCCGTTCTTGGGAGAACTGTTGCCAATCCTGTATGATAGCAGTTTTTAATTCGTCAATATTTTCACATGTTGACATTATTGACGGTGGTTAATTGTTTGGCCAATAAAGTCCCATACATGCTCCATAGGATTCATGTCTGGCGACGTCGCAGGCCATGTAACTGTCTGAACACCCTGTTGCTGTAAAAATGTTGGACAATTCGGGCTCTATGTGGCCTAGCGATGTCGTCCATGAACAATGGCCTGTCAGCCAACTCATGATTGTCGAAATGGGGCACTACGCGCGGATCGAGCACATAGTCACTGTATTTTGAAATGTCAGATTACCACCAAGAATGTACAAGTCCAACTTATAGTCAAAGGAAAAACAACTCCAGATAGTTACATCCCCACCTCCAAAAGCAGTTGTGCCCAAAATGTGGTTGTCCTGAAATGAAGTGTTTCGTTGGCGCTAAACCCTTGCACGACCGTCGGTAGAGCGTAACATAAAACGACTTTCATCAGACCAGTAGACCAGTCTCCATGTGCGAATATTCCACCCCAAATGATCATGTAACCAGTCAAATCGAGCATTGCGATGAGGTAATGTCAACTGTGGACGCTTTATGGGTCGTCGCACTCGCATTCCCTGATTGTCGAGGCGTCTGATTACAGTGTGTGTGCTAATGTGGCCCCCAAACGTTAAATTACAACGAAGTGCACCAGCTGTACTGAACGCCCGTTACCGCGCCCGTCTGAATATGAGCCGGTCCTCTCACGGCGTCGTTTTGCGTGGTCTACCTGCACGTGGAGGTCAGTAACATTCCCCGTTTGACGAAACGCTGCATCAGTCGTACAATGATGGAATAGTTAACCTAGTATGCCACCCTTCTATGCCTAAAACAACCGTTGTATATGCCAACAGCTTTCCACATGTCTGGCATGGTTAATTTTCGGCGCACGATAGCAAGTCAATAGAAAATGAAACTAAAATCCCTACATACAAACCATCAGCTTTTGTTCGCAAACACAACTGTTGAAAAGTACACCTGGCACTTTACACACACTGTCGTATGCACATAAATACATAACAATCGACCAATAACCAGTTTCACAGGTAAGTAAGTATGTGTGTACAGGTAACGAAAACAGCAAACCGATTTGAAATAAGTTCATTATTAGAAAAGATGGTATTGAAACAAGTCAAGTTGTGCTTAACTTTTGTCGGAGTGTATACATAGAAAGCTAATATTGTCTATTGTCGTAAAAGTCTATTCTCTGATATATAAGCCAACAATAGATATACCAGTGTATGTGGGTCGCCGTAGCTGAGCTGGTAATATTGTTTATATTAACTCTCTTGAAATCATTGCGCTTGTGTTCAATTCCCTAACCGAATAAGTCACCCAGCTGGTTTGCAGAAGGTTGGTGGTTCCTCCAGGGTGCCTGACCCTGCCTGAAATACTACTCGGAATGAGACTCGGTTATTCCTCCACCAATAACAGCCCGAGAATCGCGGCGGAATAACACTAGCTCTTCAATGCCTATGACATACTTTTCATAGATGTATGCAAACACTTTCCAATCAAATTCTACAATGGCATGATTATAATTGTGTTTCTAATGTGATATTGGGGGGGGGGTTAGTGTCCACGAAGATCTAGGTGTCAGTTTTCATATGGTTTATTCCAAAATCAAACAAAAAGCAATTGGCCTGCAACATAACAATTACAAGTTATAACATTTGTCTACAGTTCCCAATAAGGTCTATAGTCATGATCAAATCATCAAATACATTACCATACTAGACTATTCTCTGACAACAATTACTATAACATACATTGTATAGCCATAACAAAGAAATAATAACAGGATTCAGCTCTCAGGTACTAGAACGAGAATGTACAAGAGATCCAAACCATGTAACTCACCCCACCTACCATCCACAGTGATTGGATGGTGTTCTACGTAAATCATTCATCAAAACAACAATACAATCACACAGAATAGCATCTCACAATGCAAGACATCATAGCATACACAATTCTGACAACTAGTACAGAGTAAAATGATTGACCAATGGTATTTATCAATCCATCTACAGCTACGGTCGTTGTACCAATGCCTGCACCAACATACAGTCGCCAGTGACCTGCTAACCGACACTATCTTTACAGATAATACATTCAACATGATATCTCAGTGAAACTCATTATCTTTGAAACTCACCCTAAATAAGGGTCAAGGGAGACAACCAGCTTATGTCGTCGCTCTGACCTCCGGTACTCGATTAGAGTTCGCCTGTTGAGATGAAATAAACATTTGTGTTTTACTCATTACCATTTAGCTTTCATCTACACATATATTTATTGTACAACATAACAATAGAACGTGTTTATCACTGAACACATCATTCACTAGTTTTACACAGACGTACTTAACAATTTACATATTACACAGTATGACAGATCCTGTGATGGCTGCAGACAACATACTAAGTACAAATCTCACATGGACGAAGATTGATCACTCGTAACAAGACTTGATACGAACTGAATGTGGGCGAATCATTTCGCTCAATACGGTTTTGCATAGTTCACAATAAACCTCCATCAAATATCATATTCAATAGAATCAATACATAGAGAATTTTAGGCTCAACTCATTTGCGTACTTACAGCTAGTTAAACAACCAAACACTCCGAAAATATCGATGTTGTGCCCAGAGATTCCAACCACGATTTCCTAGTGCACGTTTTCTGAGTGTCAGAATGTG
This sequence comes from Archivesica marissinica, assembly GCA_014843695.1. Taxonomy (NCBI): domain Eukaryota; kingdom Metazoa; phylum Mollusca; class Bivalvia; order Venerida; family Vesicomyidae; genus Archivesica; species Archivesica marissinica. Next base: position 47,184,606 of record CM026388.1, on the reverse strand, counting down.
TACTCGCAATCTAGTCATATTCTCAGCAGAATATACTCATCCGGTCATTTGATTGGTTGAAACTATGTACATGCAGTAAATATCAATACTGTTATTCAAGTTGCGAAATACAATGATTACAATGATGTAATATTAAACTAACATAGTTAAAGAAACTTGGTGGCCTCGTATTCTGAATTAACAGATTAAGTTTAGACATTTTTATATGAATTCACGTTGTGTAGTCGCAACATGAAAACGTTTACTGTAAGACACACACGCGCGCACACACACACACACACACACACACACACACACACTAAACCAATGTATTCATTTTGTAATACCATTGTTCTTCGTTGTCAGTTTTCCTCAGCTAGCTAAATAATGGTTACCGATTTCCTACCAGCATGGCGCCTGGCATTCAAGCATAGGATTCGGGAAGTACTGATGTTCATAAAAAGAGGTGTCTCATAAGTCAGAAATGGCTGGCCAATTAAATAGGGGTGTACTATAATAAACAAACACTTTACTTTTTATACACACAGATGATGTGCACACGTCAGGTAGATATGTAATATATTCGGTTACATAAATATCTAATCCTTACGGTGCATTTTCATGTTACAAGAGTATTTTTAGCTTCACTTCATTATGAATATTGCTAAATAATTATTTAAGCATGCATATATATGATACACCATACGTGAGTACAGTGACGCATACTTACATTTGTGTGAATCACTTGCATACTTAGCTCCATTTGCCTAAAGACACCATTTGCACACGTGTAAGTATATTTTATTTCTGATAATATTTTATGGTTGCGCATACATACTGGGGAACGGCCATATGAGTGTGAAATATGTAATAAAACATTTAGTCAGTTTAGCAATTTAAAAAGGCACATGCGCATACATACCGGAGAACGACCACATGAGTGTGAAATATGTAATAAAGCATTTCGCCAACCTCGAACTTTAAAGAGGCACATGTTCATTCATACCGTATCGGTGTGAAACATGTAATAAAGCATTAATCCTATTAATAGGCCCATTAGAACGTGACTTAATTAATAACGTACTTTAATCCAAAGCGAGGCATTGCAATGTTGATCAAACTTAATCATTGGCCGCCATTGTTTACTTGTCAACGGAACGGTAAATAGTTTTAAACAGTACAATGTGCGTCTGAATTGACATATTTACTCAACATTTACGTCGTCCTTACTTCAATTACGCCAAATCGACCATTATCACTTAAACTTAATAGTTAAAATCCACCATCTCGTCGATATAACACAGAAACGGGAAATCTTATGTTTGCGATGTAAATGAGGCTACGGGAGCATTCGTGTATATTCGTGTATATTCGAAAATGATCGTGTATAATCGAGCCTGTTCGGCGATTTCCGATAGAATTCTGTTTCTATATTAAGCGATAGAGAAAAGTTGGCGTTCTTCAAATCTACACCCTCATTAACGAGGGTGTAAGTAGATGACGCTACGATCCGAAATCCAGTTTCCCAATGCTGTCATTTTGCCAGAAGTTAAAAAGTGAAAATCGACAGACTGTAACCCAGGCTAATGTATACTGGAGAACGGCCACATGAGTGTGAATTATGTAATAAGACGGTTAGCCGGTCTTGCAGTTTAAAGAGGCACATATTCACACAGACATGAGAACGTCCACATGAGTGTGAAGTGTGTAATAAGACGTTTAGCCGATCTGGCAATTAAAGCAACATACTGGAGAACGGACACATTAATGTGAAATTTATAATAAAGCTTTTATTCTAGTCAGTCTGACTCTTTAATGAAGCATAGTCGTATATTTACTTGAGAGCGACCACATGAGTGTGGAATATTTAATACGGATTTTAGCCTGTCTGACAGTTTGAAGATGCACAGTCGCATACTTACTTGAGAATGACCACATGTGTGTGGAATATGTAATACGGCTTTTAGCCGGTCTGACAGTTTGAAGGCGCACAGTAACATACATACTTGAGAACGTAATACGGCTTTTAGCCTGTCTAACAGTTTCAAGTTGCACAGTCGCATACACACTTGAGAACGACCAACAACTGATTGTGGAATATGTAATACGGCTTTTAGCCGGTCTGACAGATTGAAGGAGCACATGCTCAATTATTCTAGAGAACGATTAAGTGAATGTGAATTATATAATAATCCAGATTAATGAGTGTAAAACAGCACATGGTCACATCCTCGAAGAACGACCACACTAATGTGCATGTATGTCAGATAGTTGACAAGTGTATACATTTGAAGATGGACATGCGTGATATGCCGAACATCTTCCACTAGAGTGGCTATATCAGTTTGAAACAGCGCATGATCACATCAGTGGGATATTTGTACAAACACTTATATACTGGCTAGCGATTTAAAGATGGAGGTGCTCATACAATACTTTGCAGCAGTAAATGTAGATAACTTTTGCCATTTTGCTCCTCTGCTATTTTGTTCTTTCTGTCCATACACTGAGGCGAACATTTAGAATACTACAATATATTTTGTACATTGAAGATGCCATGAAACCTGTCCGATCTCGCAATTGCACGTGCAGTTTGTATATTAAACTAAGTACTTTGACGATAGTAAGTAAAATATTGTAGTATATATATGTTATATATTGAAGATGCCATGAAACCTGTCCGATCTCGCAATTACACGTGCAATTTGTATATTAAACTAAGTACTTTGACGATAGTAAGTAAAATATTGTAGTATATATATGTTGTATATTGAAGATGCCATGAAACCTGTCCGATCTGGCAATTACACGTGCAGTTTGTACATTAAGCTAAGTACTTTGTATGTGGATTGCATTTACAGTTCCTAGTATTGATGTTGTATATTATCTATTCAGCTTATATATAAGAAACACATCAATTTACACACTGTACGAGATGGAAAACATTTAGCCTTACAGTAAATATTTCTGTTATACATTATCAATGCAGTTATGTCATTGCAAACGCATACTTCTATTGTACTTAACTGCTAGTATTTACTGTTGTCATGTGTGTTGTATTTGCTTGTATATAGATGTTGTATGATTTACATTAATTTAATTATAATAACTTCTTTGTGTAATGACGACTATTAAAACAATAAGAACTTACATACTAGTGTGTACATTTAATATTATAATGTTTGTAATAAAGCGAATTGTGTTCATTAAACCATTTTGAATTTGTTATTGAAGTCCAACACCAAAATGTCTGCACCCGTTGTTAGTACATTTCTCTCTGCACGTTGTGTGTACATTATTCTAAGCACGTTGCTTGTACATTGTCCTAAGCACACTGTTAGTACATTGCTCTAAGCCCGTTGTTTGTACATTGCTCTAAGCATGTTGCTTGTATATTGTCCTAAGTACGATGTGTGTACATTGCTCTAAGCACGCTGTTTGTACATTGCTCTAAGCACGCTGTTTGTACGTAGCTCAAAGCATGTTGCTTGTATATTGTTCTAAGCACGTTGTTTGCACATTGCTCTAAGCATGTTGATTGTACATTGCTCTAAGCACGTTGTTTGTACATTGTTTTAAGCACGTTGTTTGCACATTGTTCTAAGCATGTCGCTTGTACTTTGCTCTAAGCATGTCAATTGTATATTGCTCTAAGCACGTTGTTTGTACATTGTTCTATGCACGTTGTTTGCTAATTGCTCTAAGCATGTCGCTTGTACATTGCTCTAAGCATGTCAATTGTACATTGCTCTAAGCACGTTGTTTGTACATTGCTCTATGCACGCTGCTTGTACATTGCATTGCTCTAATCACATTGTTTATACATTGCTATACGGACGCTGTTTGTACATTGCTCTAAGCACGTTGTTTGTACTTTGCTATACGGACGCTGCTTGTACATTGCTCTAAGCACATTGTTTGTACTTTGCTATACGGACGCTGCTTGTACATTGCTCTAAGCACATTGTGTTTACTTTGCTATACGGAAGCTGCTTGTACATTGCTCTAAGCACGTTGTTTGTACATTGCTCTAAACACATTGTTTGTACTTTGCTATACGGAAGCTGCTTGTACATAATTCTATTCACGTTGTGTGTACATTGCTCTAAGCACATTGTTTGTACTTTGCTATACGGACGTTGCTTGTACATTGCTCTAAGCACATTGTTTGTACGTTGCTTTACGGACGCTGCTTGTACATTGCTCAAAGCACGTTGTTTGTACATTGCTCTAACCACATTGTTTGTATTTTGCTACACGGACGCTGCATGTACATTGCTCTATGCAAATTGTTTGTACTTTGCTATTTGGACGCTGCTTGTACATTGCTCTATTCATGCTGCTTTTACATTGCTCTAAGCACGTTGATGGTACGTTGCTCTAAGCACATTGTTTGTACATTGCTCTAAGCACGTTGTGGTACGTTGCTCTAAGCACATTGTTTGTACATTGCTCTACGTATGTTGTTGGTACGTTGCTCTGAGCACATTGTTTGTATATTGCTCTACGTACGTTGTTGGTACGTTACTCTGAGCAGATTGTTTGTACATTCCTCTAAGCACGTTGTTTGTACATTACTCCTATGCACGTTGTTTGCACATTGATCTAAGCTCACACCGTTAACGATGTCTAGAGGCAGTAAACGAAATATACAATGGGCAGTAATCTTGAAACAATTGGCAGTAATATGGACATTAGGGTTAGTATTAAAGTTGATCTTCAATTGAAGAGTATTCTAATTTTCAGCTTTAGTGGGTTGTTGGGTGTTTGGTCAAACTACAAATTCGACAAACTTATAAAACAGGTAGTCGTTTCGTCATTTATATAGTAGTTTATTGTTATGGTCGCGGAGGTATTTATATAGTAGTTTATTGTTATGGTCGCGGAGGTGTTTATATAGTAGTTTATTGTTATGGTCGCGGAGGTGTTTATATAGTAGTTTATTGTTATTGTCGCGGAGGTGTTTATATAATATGTTATTGTTATGGTCGCGGAGGTATTTATATAGTAGTTTATTGTTATGGTCGCGGAGGTGTTTATATAGTAGTTTATTGTTATGGTCGCGGAGGTGTTTATATAGTAGTTTATTGTTATGGTCGCGGAGGTGTTTATATAGTAGTTTATTGTTATGGTCGCGGAGGTGTTTATATAGTAGTTTATTGTTATGGTCGCGGAGGTGTTTATATAGTAGTTTATTGTTATGGTCGCGGAGGTGTTTATATAGTAGTTTATTGTTATGGTCGCGGAGGTGTTTATATAGTAGTTTATTGTTATGGTCGCGGAGGTGTTTATATAGTAGTTTATTGTTATGGTCGCGGAGGTGTTTATATAGTAGTTTATTGTTATGGTCGCGGAGGTGTTTATATAGTAGTTTATTGTTATGGTCGCGGAGGTGTTTATATAGTAGTTTATTGTTATGGTCGCGGAGGTGTTTATATAGTAGTTTATTGTTATGGTCGCGGAGGTGTTTATATAGTAGTTTATTGTTATGGTCGCGGAGGTGTTTATATAGTAGTTTATTGTTATGGTCGCGGAGGTGTTTATATAGTAGTTTATTGTTATGGTCGCGGAGGTGTTTATATAGTAGTTTATTGTTATGGTCGCGGAGGTGTTTATATAGTAGTTTATTGTTATGGTCGCGGAGGTGTTTATATAGTAGTTTATTGTTATGGTCGCGGAGGTGTTTAATAGTAGTTTATTGTTATGGTCGCGGAGGTGTTTATATAGTAGTTTATTGTTATGGTCGCGGAGGTGTTTATATAGTAGTTTATTGTTATGGTCGCGGAGGTGTTTATATAGTAGTTTATTGTTATGGTCGCGGAGGTGTTTATATAGTAGTTTATTGTTATGGTCGCGGAGGTGTTTATATAGTAGTTTATTGTTATGGTCGCGGAGGTGTTTATATAGTAGTTTATTGTTATGGTCGCGGAGGTGTTTATATAGTAGTTTATTGTTATGGTCGCGGAGGTGTTTATATAGTAGTTTATTGTTGTGGTCGCGGAGGTGTTTATATAGTAGTTTATTGTTATGGTCGCGGAGGTGTTTATATAGTAGTTTATTGTTATGGTCGCGGAGGTGTTTATATAGTAGTTTATTGTTGTGGTCGCGGAGGTGTTTATTTAGTAGTTTATTGTTATGGTCGCGGAGGTGTTTATATAGTAGTTTATTGTTAATGTCGCGGAGGTGTTTTATATAGTAGTTTATTGTTATGGTCGCGGAGCTGTTTATATAGTAGTTTATTGTTATGGTCGCGGAGGTGTTTATATAGTAGTTTATTGTTATGGTCGCGGAGGTGTTTATATAGTAGTTTATTGTTATGGTCGCGGAGGTGTTTTATCACCTCTGCGTTCCCAAACAAACTACTACATAAATAGTAGACGAAACACAAACAAGGCAATTATGCCTATTGTTGAAAAGGTTCCTGACTAGATTGGTGTTTTGGGATAAAATGATTTAAAGTAATATTGTTGACTATTCTGAAATACGTTTTCACAAAGCAGTGGAGAAAAAACGTATTTCAGAATAAAGTCCAAGATTATCTTAGATCATTGTATCACAAAACACATAATAATTTGTTAGAAAATAGATCGTAGATCATTAAATTTCCAAAATTAATATTAATTTCAAGCAATTCGTAATACAAATATAAAATAATTTTTAAGTTTAAAAGTAATTATAATGTTGACTTAATGGTATCTATCAGTTAAATGATATGTTGTTGAATCCTCGTTGTACATGTGCTACATTCCATCTGCATTATTGATAAATATTTCATAAGGTGTTAATTGGCACTTACTTACTCACTCACATTCCACAAATGGTTCAGTTTGACGGACATATACTTTCCACATTTATTTTTTATATTAATCAAACTACCTATTTATTATATATATTCATGTTCAGCCTCTGACGTTTGCCTGTGCATGTATCTCTGTATATCGCGGATATACCACAACATATTCTCATAACTACGCGGATATACCACAACATATTCTCATAACTACGCGGATATACCACAACATATTCTCATAACTACGCGGATATACCACAACATATTCTCATAACTACGCGGATAACACGAAAGCTTTGGTCAAACCATGTATCTAAAAATAGATATGATTGGAAAACATAAAAGAAAACACCCCATCCAACTAAAACAGTGGCAACAGATACATTATGATCATTGTGTGTGTATGTATTTACGTTTATTTATCGCCGCTTGCACACATGATTTATTTTGAAAGTATTTCTTTATGTCAAACGTATGTATTTATTTTGCTTGTCAGCGTTTTATCTGATTACAGTCAAACCGGTATTATTGGTCACCTTTATCGCCAGTAACTACAGGCCAATTTCTCTCACCTGCATTGCTTCCAAACTATTGGAGCATATTTTTGTCTCTAACAGCATGATCCATTTTCACAATAATGCTAATTCTAACATGGCTTCAGATCAAAATATAGTTGTGAATCTCAGCTTATCAGCTTCACACAAGAGGTAAACGACAACCTTGAAAATGGTAAACAAACTGATGTTATTGTTATTGATTTTAGTAAAGGGTTTGACAAGGTTGATCACAACAAACTAATATATAAACTTAATGAGCTGGGTGTCCACCCCCTGGCATCACGGTGGATCAAGTCATTCCTAAAGGGCCGAACACAACAAGTAGTTGTGGATGGCTGCACTTCTGATACACTGCCTGTCATCTCTGTGGTCCCGCAAGGCTGTCTTAGGAACGTACCTCTTTCTAGCCTACATTAATGACCTCCCCAACTCCATCAAGAGTAAAGCTAGACTGTTCACAGATGACACCATATTGTATTTCACAGTAAAATCCTCCTCTGATGCACAAATCCTCCAAAGTCACCTCAATGCTCTTGAACAATGGGAACGGGACTTGTCCATGGATTCATTCCAGACAAGTGTGAGGTGCTGAGAATAATTCGCAAAAGAAAACCACTTATTTTCCCTTACACACTCCATAGCATGGTACTAAAATCAAACGATTCCGCCAAATATATAGGTCTTACAATTAGTAAAGATATAAACTGGTCTACCCACATAAACAACATCTGCTCCAAAGCTACTAATTCTCTCAGATTTATCAAAAGGAATATAAAGACCGGTAATAAGAAGGTCAACGAAAAAGCTTATCACACCTATGTACGTCCTCAACTCGAGTATTGCTCAACCGTCGTACACCCCTGGCAAAAGTCTCTCACCTATAAAGCAGAAATAGTGCAAAGATCAGCCGCACGCATGTCTGCAATGACTAACTATACAAGCAGTGTAACAAAAATGATCAATTTCCTGAACTGGCAAACACTTGAATATCGACGCATACAATCATCAGTAAAATACCTATATAAAATCAAAATAAATTTGGTATGCGCCGACCAAAACCACCTAGCAGATACAAGGAACCTGAACTACTTAATTCCTCAGTCCCGAACCCAATACCATATAAACGCCTCCCCTCAAACTAATACTTCTCTTGAATGGCCTCCCCTA
>CM026388.1:46991956-47175113 GCA_014843695.1 Archivesica marissinica | reverse complement strand
GTATCCAGTTAGTTGGACCAGAGGTGTTATTGTTCCTGTTCCTAGGAAAGGAGATCTAAATAATGTAAATAATTATAGGGGTATTACGCTTACCAGTATTTTTTCGAAAATATTTTCAATTGTGCTGGATACACGTCTTCGAAAATGGGCTGAGGCAAATGAACTCTTATCAGATTTTCAGTTTGGTTTTCGTAAAGACAAAAGCACTGTAGATTGTATTTTTGTTTTAACCTCGATTATAGACAAAGTTATTTCTCAAGAAAAGAAGAAACTTTATTGTGCTTTCGTTGATTTTCTTAAAGCTTTCGATGAAGTGTACAGAAACGGTATTTGGTTTAAGCTATTACAGTATGGAGCTTCAACTAAATTAGTTAATATGTTGCCAAAAATATACGAGAGTGTAAAATCATGTGTACATATTAATGGAACTTACACTGACAATTTTGACTGTGTCAAAGGTGTAAAGCACGGCGAACCATTATCACCGTTGCTATTTCTATTCTTTATCAACGATATGTACCAGTCAATTTACGATAATACAATAGACACCGTTAGTATTGATGAACTTCGTATGTTGTTATTATTATTTGCTGATAATACTGTTATAATGTCTTATTCTAAAGAAGGTTTACAACGTTTGTTAAATAATCTACATATGTATTGCAACAATTGGGGCATAGGGTAAATATTGATAAAACTGTTGTTATGGTGTTTAAAAAGGGCAATATACCTGAACATATTGTAGTGTCATACAATAATTACAAGTTAAATATTGTTACAAAATTCACATACCTAGGTGTAACATTATCTGCTAATGGTAGTTTTTACCAAACACAAAAAGCGCTTTCACAGCAAACAATGAGAGCTTTGTTTTCTCTTAATTCCTTGTTTGATGTTTTATCTTTTGAAATGTCGGATAAAGTTAAGTTATTTGATTCCATGATCGCCTCAATTCTAAACTATGGATGTGAAGTATGTGGTTTTCATAAAGCTCCTGACATCGAACGTTTGCATTTAAAATCTCTTAAACAGATATTACAAGTGCGACAGCAGACAACAAATGCAACAGTATATGGCGAGTTTGGACGTGTTCCATTATCTGTAATTCGTAAGGTTAGAATAGTTAGATATTGGTATAAAATATCTAAATGTCCAAATTGTCTTGTGTATAAATTGTATAATATGCGTGATATGAATGGTAATTATATAAATAAATGGTCAAACTATGTTAAAACACTCTTAGACAACCTAGGGTTTTCCTATTTATGGAATAGTGCAGTTGTAACAAATGTACAAATACAGAGTGTAATAAAGTGTATATATGATCAATATCTAGCAATATCAGCAGTGGTTCTCAGACTTTAGTAATCTACCTAAACTTGAAACCTATTGCATGTTTAAAACATATTTCCAACCAGAAAAGTATTTAACCTGTGTTAAAAATGTTAGTTATAGAATTAATTTGTCTAGATTTCGATGTTCTGCTCATAATTTAGAAGGTCGTCATAGAAATATTGATAGAAACCAAAGAATTTGTACGAAATGCAATATGAATTGTATTGAAACTGAATATCACTTTTTATTAGTATGTCCATTCTATAGAGAAGTAAAAAACAACTGTTATTATTGTCATTGGCCTAACTTGAATAAGTTTAAGTCATTGTTACAATGTTCACAAAGTAGTATTATTAAAGAATTATCAAAATATATTTACCAAGCATCTGTTATTAGAGGGTAGTTGTCAATGAACACATTTACGTATGTATATTCATTATATATTTTAAAACTATGATACCCATTAATTTTAATTTTGTTTTCATGCTTTTCTCATGTATTATATTGTAATTGTATATTATGTACTGTCCGTCGTACATGTTGTATAGGCGACGAACAATTGTGTTTAATGCCAATAAACTCTGAAACTGAAATTTACTTACTGTTGTAACATGTGTTATATTTGCTAACAGAAGTGTAGCATGTATACGTTTTACCATAATATTCTTTAAAATAATTGTTAATATGTGTGTAATAAACCAATTTGTGTTTGTTATAAAATCTATCGATTTTCTATTGAAATCCAACATCAAAATGTTTGCACCCACTGCTTCTATGCTGAATATATAATTCGATAATACACTGAAACAAACAATTATACTCATATTTATTGTGCACGTTTTGTTCCTAGTCACTGCCTATTGAAATGGTGTCAACGTAAGCGTGTTCAGACCCAAACCGTTAGTGACATCATTTATTTATGACGTCGTCTAAACGCGACATTCTAGTGTAATTTACCGCCTGGCCGTTTTCAGTCTAAAATAAAAAGATAATTTTTTTTTTTAATTTACTGATCGAAATATAGTTCACTCAAGAATATATATATACTCCGACAAAAGTTAAGCACCACCGACAAAGGTTAAGCACCCCCTATATTTGTATCGACATATTTTTTTACATCAATACTGTTGTTCTTACACTTCTTATAGGACTATATCAACGGCTCTAAAATTAGCAATCAACGATGTATGTATCCTCCTGATAGACGTGACTATGACGTGGCTAAAAATGTGGTTCAAAACTGGCACTGGAAAACCGAAAACCCGTTTGTCTTTCATGGGTTTTAACATTGCATTAACATGCAGTCTTTTTTAAAATTTTAAGACCTTTTAAATGCAGCTATTATGCGTATGTGTAAGGCATAACAATTAATAACGAGTATATCCATGGCGTATATTGTGATGTTCAGTAACACGCCACGTCATGCTTCGCACACGACGCCTATGCCGTTCTTGGGAGAACTGTTGCCAATCCTGTAAGATAGCAGTTTTTAATTCGTCAATATTTTGACATGTTGACATTATTGACGGTGGTTAATTGTTTGGCCAATAAAGTCCCATACATGCTCCATAGGATTCATGTCTGGCGACATCGCAGGCCATGTAATTGTCTGAACAGCCTCTTGCTGTAAAAATGTTGGACAATTCTGGCTCTATTTGGCCTAGCGATGTCGTCCATGAACAATGGCCTGTCAGCCAACTCATGATTGTCGAAATGGGGCACTACGGCGGATCGAGCACATAGTCACTGTATTTTGAAATGTCAGATAACCACCAAGAATGTACAAGTCCAACTTATAGTCAAAGGAAAAACAACTCCAGATAGTTACATCCCCACCTCCAAAAGCAGTTATGCCCAAAATGTGGTTGTCCTGAAATGAAGTGTTTCGTTGGCGCTAAACCCTTGCACGACCGTCGGTAGAGTGTAACATAAAACGACTTTCATCAGACCAGTAGACCAGTCTCCATGTGCGAATAATCAACCCCAAATGATCATGTAACCAGTCAAATCGAGCATGGCGATGAGGTAATGTCAACTGTGGACTCTTTATGGGTCGTCGCACGCTCATTCCCTGATTGTCGAGGCGTCTGATTAAAGTGTGTGTGCTAATGTGGCCCCCAAACGTTAAATTACCATGAAGTGCACCAGCTGTACTGAACGCCCGTTAACGCGCCCGTCTGAATATGAGCCGGTCCTCTCACGGCGTCGTTTAGCGTGGTCTACCTGCACGTGGAGGTCAGTAACATTCCCCGTTTGACGAAACGCTGCATCAGTCGTACAATGATGGAATAGTTAACCTAGTATGCCACCCTTCTATGCCTAAAACAACCGTTGTATATGCCAACAGCTTTCCACATGTCTGGTATGGTTAATTTTCGCCGCACGATAGCAAGTCAATAGAAAATGAAACTAAAATCCTTACATACAAAACATCAGCTTTCGTTCGCAAACACAAATGTTGAAAAGTACACCCGACACTTTACACATACTGTCGTATGCACATAAATACATAACAATCGACCATAACCGGTTTCACAGGTAAGTAAGTATGTGTGTACAGGTAACTAAAACAGCAAACCGATTTGAAATAAGTTCATTATTAGAAAAGATGGTATTGAAACAAGTCAAGTTGTGCTTAACTTGTGTCGGAGTGTATACATAGAATGCTAATATTGTCTATTGTCGTAAAAGTCTATTCTCTGATATATAAGCCAACAATAGATATATCAGTGTATGTGGGACGCCGTAGCTGAGCTGTTAAGATTGTTTATATGAACTCTCTTGAAATCATTGCGCTTGTGTTCAATTCCCTAACCGAATACTGTCATGTGAGGAAGTCACCCAGCTGGCTTGCAGAAGGTTGGTGGTTCCACCAGGGTGACCGACCCTGCCTGAAATACTACTCGGAATGAGACGCGGTTATTCCTCCATCAATAACAGCCCGAGAATCGCGGCGGAATAACACTAGCTTTTCAATGCCTATCACATACCTTTTATAGATGTATGCAAACAATTTTCAGTCAAATTCTACAATGGCATGATTATAATTTTGTTTCTAATGTGATATGGGGGGTTTAGTGTCCACGAAAATCTTGGTGTCAGTTTTCATATGGTTTATTCCAAAATCCACATAGCAACATCAATAGCAATTGCAACAGTAAGCGGCAACAGCAATTGCAACAAAATCAATTGGCCTGCAACATAACACTTACAAGCTATAACATGTGTCTACAGATCCCAATAAGGGCTATAGTCATGATCAAATCATCAAAGACATTACCATACTAGACTATTCTCTGACAACAATTACTATAACATACATTGTATAGCCATAACAAAGAAATAATAACAGGATTCAGCTCTCAGGTACCAGAACGAGAATGTACAAGAGATCCAAACCATGTAACTCACCCCACCTACCATCCACAGTGACTGGATGGTGTTCTACATTCCTTTAATATCACACTCAAGGCATAAAATGATGATTGCATACAATTTACCTAACATAAAAGATCATCTTATATATACCGTAACAATAAACAATACAATCACACAGAATAGCATATAACAATGCAAGACATTATAGCATACACAATTCTGACAACTAGTACAGAGTAAAATGATTGATCAATGGTAGTTATCAATCCATCAACAGCTACGGTCGTTGTACCAATGTCTGCACCAACATGCAGTCGCCAGTGACCTGCTAACCGACATTATCTTTACAGATAATACATTCAACATGATATCTCAGTGAAACTCTTTATCTTTGAAACTCACCATATGTAAGGGTCAAGGGAGACAACCAGCTTTTGTTGTCGCTCTGACGTCCAGTACTCGATTAGGGTTCGCCTGTTGAGATGAAATAAACAATATCAGCAATTGTGTTTTACTCATTACCATTTAGCTTTCATCTACACATATATTTATTGTACAAAATAACAATAGAACTTGTTTATCACTAAGCACATCATTCACTAGTTTTACACAGACGTACTTAACAATTTACATATTACACAGTATGACAGATCCTGGGATGGCTGCAGACAACAGACTAAGTACAAATCTCACATGGACGAATATTGATCACTCACTGAATGTGGTCGAATCATTGCGCTCAAAACGGTTTTCCATATTTCACAATAAACATCCATCAAATATCATATTCAATAGAATCAATACATAGAGAATATTAGGCTCAACTCATTTGCGTACTTACAGCTGGTTAAGCCACCAAACACTCCGAAAATATCGATGCTGTGCCCAGAGATTCCAACCACGATTTCCTAAAGCACGTGTCATGATGTGTTATCGCAATCTAGTCATATTCTCAGCAGAATATACTCATCCGGTCATTTGATTGGTTGAAACTATGTACATGCAGTAAATATCAATACTGTTATTCAAGTTGCGAAATACAATGATTACAATGATGAAATAATAAACTAATATAATTAAAGAAACTTGGTGGCCTCGTATTCTGAATTAACAGATTAAGTTTAGACATTTTTTTATAGGAATTCACGTTGTGTAGTCGCAACATGAAAACGTTTACTGTAAGACACGCACGCACGCACGCACACACACACACACACACACACTAAACCAATGTGTTCATTTTGTAATCGCCATTGTTCTTCGTTGTCAGTTTTCCTCAGCTAGCTAAATAATGGTTACCGATTTCCTACCAGCATGGCGCCTGGCACACAAGCATAAGCTTCGGGAAGTACTGATGTTCATAAAAAGAGGTGTCTCATAAGTTACAAATTGCCGGCCCTTTAAATAGGTGTGTACTATAATAAACAAACACTTTACTTTTTATACACACAGATGATGTGCACACGTCAGGTAGTTATATAATATATTCGGTTACATAAATATCTAATCCTTACAGTGCATTTTCATGTTACAAGATTATGTTTAGCTTCACTTCATTATGAATATTGCTAAATAATTATTTAAACATGCATATATATGATACACCATACGTGAGTACAGTGACACCCATAATAAACACCGGATCCGATCCATTACATGTGTGTGAATCACTTGCATACTTAGCTCGCTTTGCCTAAAGACACCATCTGCACACGTGTAAGTATATTTTATTTCTGATATTATTTTATGGTGGCATATCCAGTATATATTTGTCAACACGTAAACCCTCAACTTCCATGGACTATGTCAAGGTGAAATGTGGATATACCACAACATATTCTCATAAATATGCGAATAAGGCGAATGTTTTCATGAAACCAGCTATCTAAAAATAGATATGAGAATTTTTAGAATAATCTGATATGTTGACTAGGAATACCTTGGTGTTAACAGTTACGCCTTGTGAAGGGGCGAGTATGCATGTGAGTAATTAATTTTAAGAGGATTGAATAACAACGTAGCTTCCTATCGGATCCATGTACTATTTGCTGACTTATATTTCCTTTTGCTAAACGTTTTAGACTCTGCTGTTATATAGAGGCACGGTAAGCTATATTTTATTTCAATCTAAAATATATGTATATTCTCGTTTATTCGGCGTTGCACAGTTTATACAGTTACAAATACAATTTAGACGTATAAACACAAGTACAACCACTGTTACAATGGATGTAAATGCAAATATTCATAAATGCAAAGTTAAATATGAGTGATCCAATACATACACATAATATCACAACGTGCATTTCGAATATCCAGCATGCTATATACATGGTAGAGGCTGCTTTACGCTGACAGGACAACGTGCATTTCGAATATCCAACATACTATATACATGGTAGAGGATGCTTTACGCCGACAGGACTTTGATAATACCATTTTTCAATGAGAGAATTTGTTGGCATATTATTATATATTAAGATGCATTATACATACAGTAGTATCCAAGTCATGTTAGATGTAAATTACTCACTCAGCCCGCTACATTATTTGCCTTGTATTAACTAAATACAAGATACAAGCATGTGGCATTATTACAGAGGCACTCCGCATGAGGCATGCCATTTAATCCACATGAAATTGTATTAGAACGTTCAACTTGGCAATTAACCGGACATTAAGATTATTGACCGGGCTGTCATGTTTGAAAAGTTTGCGCTAATATGTCCTGTTAGCAAGAATATATTCAAATAAATTGTTTGATTCAAATAATCGTGAGGAATTGTGGTGGTGGCGGCGGTGGTGGTGATGGTGGTGTATACGATATGAGGTTAATATCCCAATCGTTGAACCCGACTAATACTGAAACATTCATTTGTGACTGAAACGTGATGTTTACAGGAACAGATCAAGATGAGTTCATTTGCAAGAATTGTATCATAAACAGATTCGTGTTATTCTCCAACGTAAATTGATTCACTTGGGGAAAAAAACATCGTCAATATCATGTCCTGGTTTAAGACAGTTCAACTTGTGAACATCATGTTAGAAGGCTGCTATACTATGTAAAATCTGAACTACATATTAGTGCAGGTAATACATTTAATAATATAACTGAGGATTCTCAAAGTGTCTCTAGAATAAAGCAGTACATGGCAGTACATTACTGAGAACGGTTACTTGATTGTGAACTATATAATAAAGCATTCAGTTATTCTTGCATTTTAAAGCAGCATTTGCCAAATACGTGTGAAATATGTAATAAGGCTTTTTGTCAGTTTGGAAATTTAATGCAACATATGCTTGTACATACTGGAGAACGTCCACATGAATGTGAACTATGTAATAAAGCGTTTAGCCAATATGAATCGTTAAAGATGCACATGCTCGTACATACTGGAATAGGACAACATTTGTGTGAAATATGAACAAGACGTTTGACTAGTACAATAGTTTGAAGATGCACATGATGAAACCTATTGGAGAACGTCCACATAAGTGTGAACTATGTAATAAGATTGTTAGCCAGTCTCGTGCTATAACGCGACATATGCTTGTACATATTGGAGAACGTCCACACGAGTGTGAAATATGTTATAAGAAGGTTAGCCAGTCTGGTTAGTTAAAGCAACACATGCGAATACATACTGGGGTACGGCCATATGAGTGTGAAATATGTAATAAAACATTTAGTCAGTCTAGCAATTTAAAAAAGCACATGCGCATGCATACCGGAGAACGACCATATGAGTGTGGAATATGTTATAAGACGTTTAACGAGGCTGGTAAATTAAAGCAGCATATGCTTATGCATATTGGAGAACGACCACATGAGTGTGGAATATGTAATACGGCTTTTAGCCGGTCTGACAGTTTGAAGGAGCACATGCTCAAATATTCTAGAGAACGATTACGTGAGTGTGAATTATATAATAATCCAGATTAATGAGTGTAAAACATCACATGGTCACATCCTCGAAGAATGACCACACGCATGTGCATGTATGTCAGATATTTGACAAGTGTATACATTTGAAGAGGGACATGCATGATATGCTGGACAACTTCCACTAGAGTGCTAAATCACTAAGAAGGCTATCAGTGGCTATGTCAGTTTGAAACAGCGCGTGATCAATGATACAGTGGGATATTTGTACAAACACGTATATACTGGCTAACGATTTAAAGATGGAGGTGATCATACAATCCTTTGCACTTCGAAATGTGTGTGAAGGAAATGTATATATATTTAATTTTTATTTCAGTACCATAGAACATTATATCACAGCATGCAGTAAATGTAAATAACTTTTGCCATTTTGCTCCTCTGCTACATGTATTTTACACTGAGGCGAACATTTAGAATACTACAATATATTTTTTATATTGAAGATGCCTTGAAATCAGTCCGATCTCGCAATTACACGTGCAGTTTGTACATTACTCTAAGTACTTTGGCGATATTAAGTAAAATATTGTAGTATATATTTTGTACATTCAAGATGCCATGAAACCTGTCCGATCTCGCAATTACACGTGCAGTTTGTACATTAAGCTAAGTACTTTGTATGTGGAGTGCATTTACAGTTCCTAGTATTGATGTTGCAAATTATTATTATCTATGCAGCTAAACTATAAGAAACACATCAATAGCCATACAGTAAATATTTCTGTTATACACTATCTATGCAGTTAACATATAAGCATCAATAGCCTTACAGTAAATATTTCTGTTATACATTATCTATGCAGATAAAATATAAGAAACACATCAATAGCCTTACAGTAAATATTTCTGTTATACATTATCTATGCAGATAATATATAAGCATCAATAGCCTTACAGTAAATATTTCTGTTATACATTATCTATGCAGTTAAAATATAAGAAACACATCAATAGCCTTACAGTAAATGTTTCTGTTATACATTATCTATGCAGTTAGATCATTGCAAACGCATATCTATTGTACTTAACTGCTAGTATTTACCGTTGTCATGTGTGTTGTATTTGCTTGTATTTAGATGTTATATGATGTTACCTTCATTTAATTAGAATAACTTATTTGTGTGACGACGACTATAAAAACAATAAGAACTTACATACTAGTATGTACAATTAATATTATAATGTGTGTAATAAAGCGAAATGTGTTCATTAAAACTTGTTGAATTTTTTATTGAAGTCAAACACCAAAATGTCTGCACCCGTTGTTAGTACATTTCTCTATGCACGTTGTTTGTACATTATTCTAAGCACGTTTCTTGTACATTGTTCTAAGCACGCTGTTTGTACATTGCTCTAATCACGCTGTTTGTAGATAGCTCAAAGCATGTCGCTTGTACATTGCTCTAAGCATGTTGCTTGTACATTGTTCTAAGCACGCTGTTTGTACATTGTTCTAAGCACGCTGTTTGTACATTGTTCTAAGCACGCTGTTTGTACATTGTTCTAAGCACGCTGTGTGTACATTGTTCTAAGCATGCTGTTTGTACATAGCTCAAAACATGTTGTTTGCACATTGCTCTAAGCAAGTCGATTGTACATTGCTCTAAGCACGTTGTTTGTACATTACTCTAAGCATGTCGCTTGTACATTGCTCTAAGGACGTTATTTGTACATTGCCCTATTCACGCTGCTTGTACATTGCTCTAAGCACGTTGTTTGTACATTGCCCTATTCACGCTGCTTGTACACTGCTCTAAGCACGTTGTTTGTACATTGCCCTATTCACGCTGCTTGTATATTGCTCTAACCACATAGTGTGTACTTTGCTATAGGGACGCTGTTTTTACATTGCACTATTCACGCTGCTTGTATATTGCATTGCTCTAACCACATTGTTTGTACATTGCTATACGGACGCTGCTTGTACTTTGCTATACGGACGCTGCTTGTACATAGCTCTAACCACATTGTTTGTACTTTGCTCTACGGACGCTGCTTGTACATTGCTCTATGCACGCTGCTTGTACATTGCACTGCTCTAACCACATTGTTTGTACTTTGCTATATGGACGCTGCTTGTACTTTGCTATACGGACGATGCTTGTACATTGCTCTAACCACATTGTTTGTACTTTGCTATACGGACGCTGCTTGTACATTGCTCTAAGCACGTTGTTTGTACATTGCTCTAAGCACATTGTTTGTACTTTGCTATACGGACGCTGCTTGTACATTGATCTATTCACGCTGCTTGTACATTGCTCTAAGCACGTTGTTGGTAGGTTGCTCTAAGCACATTGTTTGTACATTTCTCTAAGCACGTTGTCTGTACATTGCTCCTATACACGTTATTTGTACATTGCTCTAAGCACATAGTTTGTACATTTCTCTAAGCACGTTGTATGCATCATTAATATTCGTCTGATTCGGTGTATTCTCCGTTCTTGTTTCTTCATATTTTTGTAATCGTTTTTCCTGTACATCTGTTTCAAAATCAATACCCTCGATTCTAGTTATATTCATGCACATTTTACCCTTATATATCGTCGCTACCGGTTATCCGTGTGAGCGACGCTTCCTGAGGTTAGTCATTTTAGATGTGTCGACGATTTTTGGAGGATAGTGCAATGATACAGAGAGATGACCATTCCAGGGACTCCTGTTTTGTTTACGTGCAAGATGTAAAGCACAGACACGAGAACTCTTTAATGTCCATCAGAAAGACTATTAATTGTATTAGGGTCAGACATATTCTCGTACCTGTGATTCCTACATTATCAGTAAATTAACATAATAGTTGACCAGTAGGTATCTGTGTCTTCAACAACAACAACAAGCCGTACAGTATTAGTTAATTTAATTGTCCGTGCAAAGATATCCCCGTACATTATCGGGTGCTTCCGTACATTGTCGGATGTTTCCGTACATTGTTGGTATTATACACAGAGCCGCAGTGGCCGAATTGTCTAACGCGCCGTTGATGGAACAGGCCTTTCACTGATATCATCATTGCAAAAGGTTCGCTAAATATCGGGGACAAGAGATAAATGATTATATATCGGAGAAAGCGGTCAGAGTACCTATTATTTCCCCGGAAATGCGATTGTTCCACTCCCCGCCTCAGCAGAATGACCTCCCAACAATAATCAGAAAATGATTGATGGGCAGTGGGAATAATAAAGAATACTATTTGGACGGTACGGTACGGAGAATAGACCCGGAAGAGTTGGATACATTTCCACACTAAACTATTATCATTTATGTCCCTTAGTAAACATACGCCGTTTGTACTCAACAAAAATGGCCAATGGGACAATTAATTTTATTAATAGGTAATTATACTAGTCCCCAAATGCATTGATGCGGTGGCGACTTTGAAGAACATTGGATAGTTATTTGGGTAATTATTTGTTTGTATATATACATTGCAATACTTTCTACTGGTAGTTCAATGGCTGATTCGGACTGAACTTATTCGGACCAGATCAGTGGTTTATTCTGACCGCTCACACCGTTAACGATATGTAGAGGCAGTAAGCGAAATATACAATTGGCAATAATATGGACATTAGGGTTAGTATTAAATTTGATCTTCAATTGAAGAGTATTCTAATTTTCACCTTTAGTGTACTGCCACCTGTTTTGTGGGATTACTGCATCTATCCCTAAACACTTATAACAAGTACATTTTCTTTCTGATCAGACCTTTATTGTGGCATATACCACAACATATTCTCATAACTACGTGGATATACCACAACATATTCTCTTAACTACCCAGATATACCATAGCATACTAGTATGTGTGCTGTGTCACTATCTACATTATTTAATAGTCCTGACCTCATTAACTCGTCTAGAGCCTGTAACTTGTTGTCCACAGGTCTTGACGTCATCTGATTCATCACAAAATCTTTATTTCGTTCCGGGGGTTTCCTTGTTCGGGTAGGTCTTCTCGGTTTCGGTACCGTTGCACTTCTTTCAGTATCACCTCCCGTTGCTCCATGAGTAGTGTCATCCGTGATGTGTGTTGTCGTTTCGTCTTGTCTTTCTGTTCTCTCTTCTACATCATCAACCGTCATCAACAGTCTGTTCTACATTTTCAACTGGTTGGTCTAAATTCGTGTTTGAATCCTCATGTGCTATGTCTATACGTCCGTCTGCATCAGTATTACCGCCTTCTTGGTGAAAAATGGCTAGACTTCTGTCTATATCAGTGTCCTCCTCGATCTCGTCCTATTCTGTTTCTAGACTTCTGTCTGTGACAGTGTCCTCATCATCACTTTAGTCTTCTGTCTCCTCATCCTCTTGATGAACTACTATTTCTGGACTTCTGTCTGCGTCAGCTTCATCTGCGTCAGTGTCCTCATCAACTGTACCTCTGTATATGGCAGGATCACGGGCGTCCCCATGTCGGTCTGTAATTCCTACAAATCTATATCCGTCTTCACTATCAGTGTCTTCATCTACCTCAGTGACGTCACTGTTATCATTTATCTCCTCCCTCTTGGATGCATCCCTATCTTCCATATCCTCTTCATCAATATGCGTATCATCGATCTCATCCTCATCTTCCAGGTGGTCTACCAGAAACAAATGATTTCGATGCAGTATCTTCTCCTTGTTTGCTACCTTCGATCTTACTTTATAAACAGGAATGTCAGGTCTCGACTGTTCTACTACCTCATATATGTCATCTTCAAATTTATCTTCTATTTTGTATTTGCCCCGAAAAGATAATCTACCCACAAGTACTCTATCTCCAACTGATATATTTACTGCTTTGGCTTTCTTGTCGTAGTACCTGTTATGTTTTTTGTATGTGTCTCTGTACTATTTGTTGTGTCTTTCCTCTCCTCTCTTGTAAATCCTCTATGTATTCCTGGGTACTGTTGTTTGCTATTCCTTCCTCCCTGGCCTTCTCAAACATTATATCAATTGGTAATTTTGGCTTTCGCCCAAACATTAACTCGTATGGCGAAACTCTGTTGGATTCATGTGGAATACAATTGTAACAATATACCAATGAGTTGATGTATTTCTTCCAATCTTTCTTCTGGTCATTTTCCAGTGTTCCAAGCATGTCTAGTAATGTTCTGTTGAATCTTTCTGGGCCGGCATTTCCCTGAAGATGATATGGTGTTGTATGTGATTTCTTAATATTCATAGTGTTGCATAGTTATTTAATAATTTCACTCTCAAAATTTGCTTCCTGATCTGAATGTAGCCTTGTTGGAATCCCATAATGAATGATAAAGTTGTTATAAAAGGCATCAGCTGTGGTGTTAGCAGTTTGATTTTTTGTCGGTACTGCAAGTGCATACTTGGTTTAGTGATCGGTAGTGACAAGAATATTGCCAATATTTCCTATGGACGGCTCTAATGTCAAATAGTCAAAACATACCAGTTCCAGTGGGTAAGTGCTGTTAACATTTACGAGTGGTGCTCTGGTGTTAACATATGTATTTCTTCTGAGGCAGCGATCACATCTAGTAAACCACTGTTCAACATATGTAGACATACCTGGCCAATAGTAACGTCCTCTCATCAGTTTCATTGTCCGGTCTCGCCCTGGGTGGCCAACATCATTATGGAGGCCTATCAGTACCTCTTTCTTGTAGCATTCAGGTAATACTAGTTGTTCAATCTATGTATCTTCATCCTTAATTTTCCTGAATAAAATACCTCTCTCTATCTTTAGTTTCTTGAATTGGCTTCCCATTGTTAGGTCATCTTTCTGCATACAATTGTGTGGTATCCTCTTGTCTATCACAGCTCTCCACTTCTCTATCATCGGGTCTTGTCTCTGCATTTTTCTGATTTCTCTAAGTTCTCTCTGTGCCAACACTTGTCCTTGCTCTTCAGTTGCTTCGATAATATTGATGCTTGATACCGGTAAAATTTCAATGTAAGGTGGTGGTATGACACACGAGCATATTGCTTTAATAGCTTGGTTATCCACCTTGCATCTCTCTTCGTGTCCTTCTGTCAGTTTCTCATAAGGGTATCTACTCATTCCGTCGGCATCAGCATTCTTCAATCCCGCTCTATATGATATGTCAATGTCATATAACCCAAGTGCTGAGGTCCATCGCTGACCTGTAGCATCTAACTTTGCATTGGAGAGAATATAAGTCAGCGGATTATTGTCAGTAATAACACTGAAATGATTCATTGTCAAGTAATCAGAGAATTTCTCTGTTACAGACCATTTCAGTGCTAGAAACTCTAGCTTAAAGGCACTATAATTTCGTTCTGACTTTGTCAAAGCTCTACTGGCATAAGCTATTACTCGCTTCTGGCCATCTTGCTTCTGATACAACACTGCGCCCAGAGCTTTAGTTGAAGCGTCAGTGTGTAATTCAAATGGAAGCTTAAATTCAGGATAGGCTAGAATTGGAGGCGATGACAAAATTCTCTTCAACTCGTCAGATACTAATTGTTCTTTATCAATCCACCTCCATTCTACATTGGGTTTCTTTGCTCCTTTCTTAGTTGACGTTGGTGGAAGGAGTTCTGATAATGGACGTGTAACTTTACTGAAGTATTGTACACATTTCCTATAGTACCCAGCAAAAGCAAGAACTGATCGTAAGTCGTCTGCATTTGAGGGTGTGGGCCAATTTCTAACCTCTATTTTATCTGGGTCGGTTTCAATGCCATCACTACTCACTACGTGCCCGAGGAAGTTAACTTTCTGTTTGAAGAAATGACACTTTTCCTGTGCAAGTTTTTACTGTTACATCACGATGATGATGATGATGATGTGGTCAGTATGACCGAATTATGACTTTATATAATACGCGGTTTTAATGGCCAATAACTATTTGAAAATTGCATTTATGGAATGTAAATATTTAATATGTTGTTTACTTCCAGGAGATGAAACATGATGTTTACAGATCTAGATGAGTTCATTTATTTAATATGTGTGCTATGAACATATTCATGTTCGTCCATTTCTGATCATCAATTTAATATTCACTAGAAAAACAGTCGAGGAAATATCATCGGTTCCCATATTTAATTAAGGAACTCTTCATATATGCTCATTATTTTCAAAATGTGAACTCGATGTTAGAAAGATGATATGCTGTATAAGAACTTATCAAATCATATGCATATAGAGCGAATAAAGGATGTATTAACATAATCTATGAATTCTCACAATGTCTAGAAGTAAAATGCAGAACATCACCATTCAAGTACGGCCACATGAGTGTGAAATATGTAGAAAGTATTTCAGTCATTCTAGCCATTTAAAGCAGCATATGCTCATCCATACTGGAGAACGACCGTATGAGTGTGGAATGTGTAATAAAGCGTTCAGTCAATCTGGAACTTTAAAGCAACATATGCTCATACATACTGGCGAACGACCACATGGATGTGAACTATGCAATAAGGCTTTCAGTCACTCTAGCCATTTAAAGCAGCATCTGCTCATACATACCGGAGAACGACCACATGCGTGTGGAATGTGTAACAAAGCTTTCAGTCGGTCTGGATCTTTGAAGCAACATATGCTCATACATACCGGACAACAACCGCATGAGTGTGAAATATGTAATACGGCTTTCAGTCAGTCTAGCTATTTAAAGCAGCATATGCTCATACATACTGGAGAACGACCACATGAGTGTAATATATGTAATAAAGCATTTCGCCAATCTCAAACTTTAAAGAGGCACATGCTCATTCATACTAGGGAACGACCGTATCGGTGTGAAACATGTAATAAAGCGTTTATCCATTCCGGAAGATTGAAGCTGCACATGCTCAATCATACTGGTTAACAGCCATGTGAGTGTGGAATATGTAACACAGTTTGAAGGTGCACATTCGCATACATACTGGAGAGCGACCAACAACTGAGTGTGGAATATGTAATACGGCTTTTAGCCTGTCTGACAGTTTGAAGGTGCACAGTCGCATACATACTGGAGAGCGACCAACAACTGAGTGTAATATGTAATACGGCTTTTAACCTGTCTGACATTTTCAAGGTATAAGAACCACATCAATTTACACACTGTACGAGATGGGACACATGTAGCCTTATAGTAAATATTTCTGTTATACATTATCAATGCAGTTATGTCATTGCAAACGCATACATCTATTGTACTTAACTGCTAGTATTTACTGTTGTCATGTGTGTTGTATTTGCTTGTATATAGATGTTGTATGATTTACATTCGTTTAATTAGAATAACTTCATTGTGTAACGACGACTATGAAAACAATAAGAACTTACATACTAGTCTGTACAATTAATATTATAATGTGTGTAATAAAGCGAATTGTGTTCATTAAAACTTGTTGAATTTGTTATTGAAGTCAAACACCAAAATGTCTACACCCGTTGTTAGTACATTTATCTATGCATGTTGTGTGTACATTACTCTAAGCACGTTGTTTGTACATTTCTCTAAGCACGTTGTTTGTACATTATTTTAAGCACGTTGCTTGTACATTATTCTAAGCACGTAGTGTGTACATTATTCTAAGCACGTTGATTGTACATTGTTCTAAGCACGCTGTTTGTACATTGCTATAAGCACGTTGTTTGTACATTGCTCTAAGCACGTTGTTGTACATTATTCTAAGCACGTTGCTTGTACATTGGTCTAAGCACGCTGTTTCTACATTGCTCTAAGCACGTTGTTTGTACATTGCTCTAAGCACGTTGTTTGTACATTGCTCTAAGCACGTTGTTGTACATTATTCTAAGCACGTTGCTTGTACATTGGTCTAAGCACGCTGTTTGTACATTGCTCTAAGCACGTTGTTTGTACATTGCTCTAAGTACGCTGTTTGTACATTGCTCTAAGCACCCTGTTTGTACATTGCTCTAAGCACGCTGTTTGTACATTGTTCTAAGTACACTGTTTATACATTGCTCTAAGCACGCTGTTTGTACATTGCTCTAAGCATGTCTCTTGTACATTGCTCTAAGCACGTTGTTTGCAAATTGCTCTAAGCATGTCGAGTGTACATTGCTCTAGGCATGTTGTTTGCACATTGCTCTAAGCATGTCGATTGTACATTGCTCTAAGCACGGTGTTTGTATATTGCTCTAAGCATGTCTCTAGTACATTGCTCTAAGCACGTTGTTTGTACATTGATCTAAGCATGTCGCTTGTACATTGCTCTTAGCACGTTGTTTGTACATTGTTCTAAGCATGTCGATTGTACATTGCTCTACGCACGTTGTTTGTACATTGCTCTAAGCATGTCGATAGTACATTGCTCTAAGCACGTTGTTTGTACATTGCTCTAAGCATGTCGATTGTACATTGCTCTACGCACGTTGTTTGTACATTGCTCTAAGCATATCGCTTGTACATTGGTCTAAGCACGTTGTTTGAACATTGCTCTAAGCATGTCGATTGTACATTGCTCTAAGCACGTTGTGGGTACATTGCCCTATTCACGCTGCTTGTACATTACATTGATTGTATTTTGCTATACGGACGCTGCTTGTACATTGCTCTATTCACGTTGTTTGTACATTGCTCTAAGCACGTTGTGTGTACATTGTCCCGTGCACGTTGTTTGGACATTGCTCTATTCCCGTTGTTTGTACATTGCTCTATTCACATTGTTTGTGCGTTGCTCTATTCACGTTGTTTGTACATGCTCTAAGCACATTGTTTGTACATTGCTCTACGCACATTGTTGGTACGTTGCTCTAAGCACGTTGTTTGTACATTACTCCTATGCACGTTATTTGTACATTGCTATAAACATGTTGTTTGTACTTTGCTCTATGCATGTTGCTTGTACATTGCTCTAAGCACATTGTATGTATCATTAATATTCGTCTGATCCGTTCTTGCTTCTTCATATTTTTGTAATCGTTTTTCCTGTACATCTGTTTCAAAATCAATATCCTCGATTCTAGTTATATGCATGTACATTTTACCCTTATGTATCGTCGCTACCGGTTATCCGTGTGAGCATGGCTTCCTGAGATTAGTCATTTTAAATGTGTCAAAGATGTTTGGAGGATAGTGCAATGATACAGACAGACAGTGGCCCATTCCAGGGACTCCT
This sequence comes from Archivesica marissinica, assembly GCA_014843695.1. Classification (NCBI taxonomy): domain Eukaryota; kingdom Metazoa; phylum Mollusca; class Bivalvia; order Venerida; family Vesicomyidae; genus Archivesica; species Archivesica marissinica. The sequence goes on along the minus strand of CM026388.1, from coordinate 47,156,392 downwards.
CCTGTTCGTTTACGTTTACGATGTAAAGCACCGACACGAGAACTCTAAAGTCCATCTGAAAGACTGTTAATTGTTTTAGGGTCAGACGTAGGCTCGTACTTGCGATTCCTACACTATCAGTATATTAACATAATAGTTGACCAGTAGGTGTGTATTTAATTGTCCGTGCAAAGATATCCCCGTACATTGTCGGATGCTTCCGTACATTGTCGGATGTTTCCGTACATTGTTGGTATTATACCCAGAGCCTCAGTGGCCGAGTTGTCTAACGCGCCGTTGATGGAACAGGCCTTTCACTGATATCATCATTTCAAAAGGTTCGTTCCATATCTGGGACAAGAGATAAATGATTATATATCGGAGAAAGCGGTCAGAGTACCTATTATTTCCCAGGAAATGCGATTATTCCACTCCCAGCCGTAGCAGAGGGACCTCCCAACAATAATCAGAAAATGATTAATATAATAATAAAGAATACTATTTGGACGGTACGGTACGGAGAATAGACCCGGAAGAGTTGGATACATTTCCACACTAAAATATTATCACTTATGTCCCTTAGTAAAAATACGCCGTTTGTACTCAACAAAAATGGTTAATGGGACAATTTATTAATAGGTAATTATAAGATACTAATCCCCAAATGCATAATAATTTTATGCGATGGCGACTTTGGAGAACAATGGATAGTTAGTTGGGTAATTATTTGTTTGTATATATACATTGCAATACCTTCTACTGGTGGTTCAACGGCTGATTCGGACTGAGCTTATTCGGGCCAGATGAGTGGTTTATTCTGACCGCTCACACCGTTAACGCTATCTAGAGGCAGTAAACGAAATATACAATGGGCAGTAATCTTGAAACAATTGGCAGTAATATGGACATTATGGTTAGTATTAAAGTTGATCTTCAATTGAAGAGTATTCTAATTTTCAGCTTTAATAGAGTACTGTCACCTGTTTTGTGGGATTACTGCCTCTACCCCTAAACACTTCTAGCAAGTACATTTTCTTTTTGATCAGATTTTTATTGTGGCATATACCACAACATATTCTCATAACTACCCAGATATACCACAACATATTCTCATAACTACGCGGATATACCACAACATATCCTCATAACTACCCATATATACCACAACATATTCTCATAACTACGCGGATATACCACAACATATTCTCATAACTATGCGCATAACACGACAGCTTTGGTCAAACCATGTATCTAAAAAAAGATATGATAATGAATGCAAGTGAGTAATTTATTTTACGAGTTACAACTTTTCTACTTATGAGGTATGAAATTATCCAATACTATTTGACTGGAAATTTATATTCCTGATATATAGTGTTTGTTGTTACTGATTTTAGACATAGAGGATATTTGTGTTTAAATACTTATTATTTCCAATGATTTCGGATAATATTATAGTTGTTCTCATATTTAATTAATTTTAACTTGCTCTATCGGGTGCCTCATTTCTATTCAATACACAACCACACAACCACTCGTTTTAGTGTGAAGGTCCTTAATAAGATATAGTTCCGGTATAATGTTCTAGTTACTTTCTGTTTTCTGTCAAAATTAAAAACTACAGACAAAACAAATTCATTAGAATATATTACGTTATATTAACTTTTCATGATTGTCAGAAAACGAATACGAAAATCAAGCTGTGACAGAGAAAATGCATCTATCATTGTTTGAAAACAGTGGGAAAGATGGCGTTTTCTTTACCTAAGACAATTCGATCATTCATTGGAAAACATAAAAGTAAACACCCCATCCAAATAAAACAGTGGCAACAGATACAGTATGATCATTGTGTGTGTATGTTTTTACGTGTATGTATCGCCGCTTGCACATATGATTTATTTTGAAAGTATTTCTTTATGTCAAACATGTGTATTTATTTTGCTTATCAGCGTTCTATCTGATTACAGTCAAACCTGTATTATTGGTCACCTGTATCGCCAGTAACTACAGGCCATTTTATCATACCTGCATTGCTTCCAAACTATTGGAGCATATTTTATCTCTAACATCAAGATCCATTTTGACAATAATGACCTCCTAAGCCAATTACAACATGGCTTCAGATCAAAACATAGTTGTGAATCTCAGCTTATCAGCTTCACACAAGAGGTAAACGACAACCTTGAAAATGGTAAACAAACTGATGTTATTGTTATTGATTTTAGTAAAGCGTTTGACAAGGTTGATCACAACAAACTAATATACAACCTTAATGAGCCGGGTGTCCACCCCCTGGCATCACGGTGGATCAAGTCATTCCTAAAGGGCCGATCCCAAGAAGTAGTTAGTGTATACAAATTTATTTTAGCTCGATTGCGAAATAAGTTATTTCAACTTATATAAATCACTCTCGAGACTTCATTCCTGATGGAATCCATCGCCACGAGGGAGAGAGAAAAGGCAATGTGAAATTTAAATGCCTTGCCTAAGGGCACAATCGTAACGGCTCCAGTGGGGCTTTAACTCCGGTCCTTTCGCACCTGAAGGGAACGCGCATCCACTGTGCTATCACGACTTCCAGAAGTAGTTGTGGATGGCTGCACTTCTGATACACTGCCTGTCATCTCTGGGTCCCGCAAGGCTCTGTCGTTCTAGCCTACATTAATGACCTCCCCAACTCCATGAAGAGTAAAGCTAGACTGTTCGCAGATGACACCACAATATTATTGTATCTCACAGTACAATCCTCCTCTGATGCACAAATCCTCCAAAGTCACCTCAATGCTCTTGAAAAATACGAAACGAAAACCACTTATGTTCACTTACACACTCCATAACATGGTACTAATATGAACCGATTCCGCCAAATATTTAGGTGTTACAATTAGTAAAGATTTAAACTGGTTTACCCACATAAACAACATCTGCTCCAAAGCTGCTAATTCTCTCAGATTTATCAAAAGGAATGTATACTAGCCTGGGAACAGGAGTCGATATATTTTGCCTGGTCAGTCAAATAACTATATTTTAACACTGAGACTATTAATTGGGCCGTATTGAGTTTCTGATCATATCAACGCCTGGGGAAACTGGACGGATTGTCCGTGAAATTGTTGACTAGCATTAATCCTAGTAATAGGCCTATTAGCACGTGACTTAATTAATGACGTACTTGAATCGGAAGCGAGGCATTGCAATGTTGATCAAACTTTATAAGTGGCCGCCATTGTTTTCTTGTCAACGGAACGGTAATTAGTTTTAAAAAGTACAATGTGCGTCTGAATTGACATATTCACTCACAATTTAAGTCGTCCTTACTTCAATTACGCCGAATCGACCATTACCACTTAAAACTTAATAGTTAAAATCCGCCATCTCGTCGATATAACACAGACACGGGGAAATGTTGCGATGTAAATGAGGCTACGGGAACATTCGTGTATATTCGGAAATGATCATGTATAATTGTGCCTGTTCGGCGATTTCCGATAGAATTCCATTTCTATATATAGCGATAGTATCTTGTAGAGAATAATTGTCGTTCTTCAAATCTACATCCTCATATACGAGGGTGTAAAGTAGATGACGCTACGATCTGAAATTCAATTTCCCCAGGCTGTCATTTTGCCAGAAGTTAAAAAGTGAAAAATCGACAAGCTAATGTATACTGGAGAACGGCCACATGAGTGTGAATTATGTAATAAGACGTTTAGCCAGTCTTGTACTTTAAAGCAACATATGCTTGTACATACTGGAGAACGTCCACATGAGTGTAATTTATGTAATAAGACGTTTAGCCGATCTGGTAATTAAAGCAACATACTGGAGAACGGACACATTAATGTGAAATTTATAATAAAGCTTTTATTCTAGTCAGCCTGTCTCTTTAATGAGGCATAGTCGCATATTTACTTGAGAACGACCACATGAGTGTGGAATATGTAATACGGCTTTTAGCCTGTCTGACAGTTTAAAGATGCATAGTCGCATACTTACTTGAGAACGACCACATGAGTGTGGAATATGTAATACGGCTTTTAGCCGGTCTGGCAGTTTCAAGGTGCACAGTCGCATACATGCTTGAGAACAACCACATGAGTGTGGACTATGTAATACGGCTTTTAACCGGTCTGACAGTTTGAAGGAGCACATGCTCAAATCTTCTAGAGAACGATTACGTGAGTGTGAATTATATAATAATCCAGATTAATGAGTGTAAAACATCACATGGTCACATCCTCGAAGAACGACCACACGCATGTGCATGTATGTCAGATATTTGCAACGTTGGCCGGTCGATTCGAGGGGCGGTTTAAACCGCCGGTTTTAACCGGTTAAAACCGCCCCGGTCAATACTCTCAAAGTGGTCAATACTGGTCAATACTGGTCGATTGGTGGTCAATATTTAATAAAACATTATTTAATGGTTTTATATACTCTGCATTGTGCTATAATGTGTGTTACTAACTTTGGGTTGTATTGAGAATATATGTATGTGATTATTGTACTCTATAGGGTCAATACTCACGAAGTGGTCAATAATATTATACTCACAAAGTGGTAAATACTGGTCAATTGGTGGTCAATACTAAATTCAACAAAGAATTTATGATTTTAGTCAATCATTATACTCTGCATTGTGCAATAATGTGTGTTGCTACCTTTGGGCTGTTCATGTGATTGTAATACCCTATTGGGTATGGTCAATACTCATAAAGTGGCATATATTTGCGGGTCGATTCAGGTGGTCGATTGCTGATGATTAAATTAAATTAATTTTGTTGAGATGTTGTTGAAAGGGTCCCACTGCTTGTATAGCTATTTCACATACCTTCGGAGTATATTAACTAGCATCTTAGGCATAGTTATGACCATGTGCACAAGTATTGACCACTGAACAAATAAGTATATGGTAATTGGTATATGCTATAATATTGCTATTCACTAAAAAGTATTTAATTATATTTAACAATATTCACTAAAAAACATTCATTTTTATGTTTTTAACACTCTCTTATTTCACTAATAGAGATTTTTAACCACTGTCCCTGACAACAACCTCCCTGTCATACTAGCGTCTGAGTGTTGGGAGTATTATATAGAACTAGAATGTAGAACTTAAGCAGCCAGTTTCCAGATTCCCAATATGTGGTTTTAGTATGCATTTGAACTCTATGAAGCAGCCACAAATAAATTATCAACAACAAAATAGGATAGTGGGTATTGCTCGTAAAATAAAACACAACTGGCGACGCATATATTGTTCTACAATCTACCGTATCTGGCGACATATATACCCTAAATTATACGATATGAGGTGAATATCCCATTCGTTGAACATGGCTACTCATGATGGTGGTGTTGTTGATGATGATGTGGTCAGTATGACCGAATTATGACTTTATGCAATACGCGGTATGCATTTATGGCATGTAAATATTTAATATGTTAAATGTACTTCCAGGAGATGAAACACGATGTTTACAGATCTAGATGAGTTCATTTATTTAAGTATTTGTGCTATGAACACATTCATTTTCGTCCATTTCGGATCATCAATTTAATATTCACTGGAAAAACAGTCGAGGAAATATCATCGGTTCCCTTATTTAATTAAGGAACTCTTCATATATGCTCATTATTTTCAAAATATGAACTCGATGTTAGAAAGATGTTATGCTGTATAAGAACTTATCAACCTTGTCAATTCATATGCATATAGTGCGAATAAAGGATGTATTAACATAATCTATGGATGCTCACAATGTCTAGAAGTATAATGCAGGACATCACCATTCAAGTACGGCCACATGAGTGTGAAACATGTAGAAAAACGTTCAGTCAGTCTAGCCATTTAAAGCAGCATATGCTCATACATACTGGAGAACGACCACATGCGTGTGGAATGTGTAATAAAGCTTTCAGTCAATCTGGAACTTTAAAGAAGCATATGCTCATACATACTGGAGAACGACCGTATGAGTGTGAAATATGTAATAAGGCTTTCAGTCGTTCTAGCTATTTAAAGCAGCATATGTTCATACATACTGGAGAACGACCACATGTGTGTGGAATGTGTAATAAAGCTTTCAGTTTATCTGGAACTTTAAAGAGGCATATGCTCATACATACTGGAGAACGACCGTATGAGTGTGAATTGTGTAATAAGGCTTTCAGTCGTTCTAGCTATTTAAAGCAGCATATGCTCATGCATACTGGAGAACCACCACATGCGTGTGGAATGTGTAATAAAGCTTTCAGTTTATCTGGAACTTTAAAGCAACATATGCTCATACATACTGGAGAACGACCGTATGAGTGTGACATATGTAATAAAGCTTTCAGTCAATTTGGAACTTTAAAGAAGCATGTGCTCATACATACCGGAGAACGACCGTATGAGTGTGAAATATGTAATAAAGCTTTCAGTCAATCTGGAACTTTAAAGCAGCATATGCTCGTACATACTGGAGAACGACCGTATGAGTGTGACATATATAATAAGGCTTTCAATCGGTCTAGCTATTTAAAGAAACATAGGCTCATACATACTGGAGAACGACCACATGCGTGTGGAATGTGTAATAAAGCATTCAATCATTCTGATATATTAAAGAGGCATATGCTCATACATAACAGCCAACGACGGTATGAGTGTGAAATATGTAATAAGGCTTTCAGTTGGTCTAGCTATTTAAGGAAACATATGCTCATACATACTGGGGAACGACCACATGAGTGTGAAATGTGTAATAAAGCGTTCAGTAGGTATAGCTATTTAAAGAAACATATGCTCATACATACTGGGGAACGACCACATGAGTGTGAAATATGTAATAAAGCGTTCAGTAGGTATAGCCATTTAAAGCGGCATATGCTCATACATACCGGATATCGACCTCATGTGTGTGGACGGTGTAATAAAGCATTCAGTCGGTCTAGTTATTTAAAACAGCATATGCTCATACATACCGGAAAACAACCACACGAGTGTGAAATATGTAATAAAGCTTTCAGTCGGTCTGGAACATTAAAGCAACATATGCTCAAACATACCGGACAACAACCGCATGCGTGTGGAATGTGTAATAAGGCTTTCAATAGGTCTGGAACTTTAAAACGGCATATGCTCATACATACTGGAGAACGATCACATCAGTGTGGAATATGTAATAAGGCTTTCAGGCATTCTAGCCATTTAAAGGAGCATAGGCTCATACATACTGGAGAACGAACACATCAGTGTGAAATATGCAATAAGGCTTTCAGTCGGTCTAGCCATTTAAAGCAACATATGTTCATACATACCGGGCAACGACCATATGAGTGTGAAATATGTAATAAGGCTTTTATTCAGTCTGGCCATTTAAAGCGGCACATGCACATACATACTGAAGAACGGCCACATTAGTGTGAAATATGCAATAAAACGTTTACCTAATCCTCTAATTTGAAGCAGCACCTGCACATTCATACCGGAGAACGGCGACATGAGTGTGGAATATGTAATACGGCTTTAAACGTTCACATGCGCACACATACTGGAGAAATTCCACACGAGTGTGATACATGTATATAAAACAACTTTTAGCCAGTTTGGCAGTTTGAGGCTGCACTTGCTCAAGCATAACAGAGAACGGTCATATAAGTGAAATGTAATTTAATTTACAGTCAGTCTAGAAATTTAATGGATCTCATGCACATTCATATTGTAGAACGGTCAAATGAAATGAGTAATACGTATTTATGAAGATGTTCCTTCAGCCCCGCGAATTAAAGAAGCACATTCACAGACTTTCCGGAGAACGTCTACATGAATATTCCTGTATGTCAGATATTTGAATAGTGTATACATGTGAAGAGGGACATATATGGAATTCCGTAAGCTAAATATAGCGTGCATAACATTCGGTGTGCTAAATATCTAAGACGGCAATTAGTTGATCTGGCAGTTTCAAACAGCACACGTGTGTGAACTGTGTACACACACGTATAGAGTTTAACAGATGGACGCTCTCATACATTCCTTTGCTTTTGAAATGAGTTTGCTGCAGTAAATGTATGTTTATTTAGTCTTTATTTCAGTATGGTATATACATAATATTTTCAACACAATGTGTCATACATAATTATAAACAAATATAAGAACAGTATCTCGACACTTGTTTTTTACATAATTATTTCAGTGCGAATTGGATTCAATTTTAAATTGTCTTTATTTATTTTAACGAAACACAACAATCTTAACAACAGGGAGCCATAACAGTTGAATTAATGTAATATATAATGTCAATTTACTATATGCCAACAAAGGATTCCAACTGAAAGGACCGCTATACATTTAGGGATAAATCGGACTTTATCTGCAAATGCTTTCATTGTAAATATTTCCCAAATAGTTATGTTGTACAATATCTAATGAGAGCCATCGGTCAGTTACTGCCCCTGCATACTCACGAAACATGTGTAGGTCCTCTTAAGTTGTTTTCTCTGTTTTTATCGTTGTTTCCTTTGCACTACATGTCATCAATTTTCTTCCACTTTCTCATAATTATTATGTTTATTATTAGACAGATATTCTACAGTATATCCAATGGGTAAACAATCTGTAATTTGTTGTTTTCATTGTAAATATTTCCCAAATAGTTATGTTGTACACTATCTAATTATCTATACAGTTGGATGGAACACACATGTAGCAAACGCAACAATCTGTTCCGCTTCTTTGCTTGTAGTAACTCTGTCTATTATTTATCACATTATATTGGTTTCTTTGAGATGTTAGAAAATAATATTCGCAAATATCAAGAATATGGTAGAGTATCGGTTATTGGGGATCTAAATGCTAGATGTGGTGAACGGTCTGATATTTTATCAAATACTCATGATTATGATAAATATATACATACATTAGACAAAGATGAACATGATCAAATGTGTTTTCCGGGTGACCTTCCAGTTAGATTTTCTATGGATAAAACTGTTAATTCTTCTGGAAATAAGCTGTTAGATATTTGTTTAAGTAGCGATTTGAAGATTGTTAATGGTCGCATTGGGGACGACAGTGGGATTGGTAGTTTTACATACTTGTCATCTCTTGGCTATAGTTTGATTGATTATGTAATTATGTCATATGAATTTTTTCAATATATTTCTGATTTTGTTATTCATGATTTATATACATGTTCTCATCATGTACCTATACAGAATGATTTGTGTATTAATAAAATGCCAATAGAGTTAGATACAAATGATAAATATATTGACAAAATATTTTGGGACAAAGAAAAAAGCCCGGATTATAAGATGATGATTGATTCTGAAATAGTTAACCTTGAATCTATTGTTGATAACATTATTTTATCTAATACTGATATTGATACAGGTGTAGATAGTTTTGCCAATATCCTATATACAAATGCTTATACTGTTTTTGGTAGGTCTATAAATTTGACGAAGCCTAACAGTTAACGTAAATTTAAAAGTCCGTGGTATACACAGGAATGTGAAACGGCTAGACGTGAATTTCGCTCAGCGAAGGCAATTTATAGGAAAAACAAATCCAGTCATAACGGTGATCTATTAGTCGCCAAACGCCACATGTACCGATGTGCTAAGCGAAAAGCCCGTGGTATTTGTAAGGCCAAACAAAGAAATAATATACATAGCTTAGCTTCGTCACAACCACAGCAATGTTGGAAAGAAATAAGAAAATTAAAATCAAATAAGAAAAAAGGAAGCACTATAAGTTCAGATAACTTTCTTGAACATTTTAAGAATGTTTTTTTCCGATAATACTGATTTCTCTAATAATGATGTTGACAATGATTTGTTAAATAATAATTTAATTACCGTCGATCAACTTGATAATTTGTTTACCGTTGATGAAATTTATAAAGCAATATCTGCACAAAAGCAAGGGAAAAGTGGAGGTATTGATTGCTTAACTCCTAAAATGTTTATTGAATGCAAAGATACACTGGCGCCATTATTATGTAAGCTTTTTAACCACATGTATATAAATTGTATGTATCCAGTTAGTTGGACCAGAGGTGTTATTGTTCCTGTTCCAAGGAAAGGAGATCTAAATAATGTAAATAATTATAGAGGTATTAGGCTTACCAGTATTTTTTCAAAAATACTTTCAATTGTGCTGGATACAAGTCTTCGAAAATGGGATGAGGCAAATGAACTCTGAAGCTTTCGATATAATGTACATAAACGGTATTTGGTTTAAGCTATTACAGTATGGAGCTTCAACTAAATTAGTTAAAATGTTGCAAAAAATATACGAGAGTGTAAAATCATGTGTACGTATTAATGGAACTTACACTGACAATTTTGACTGTGTCAAAGGTGTAAAGCAAGGCGAACCATTATCACCTTTGCTATTTCTATTCTTTATCAACGATATGCACCACTCAATTTACGATAATACAATATACACCGTTAGTATTGATGAACTTCGTATGTTGTTATTTGCTAATGATACTGTTATAATGTCTTATTCTAAAGAAGGTTTACAACGTTTGTTAAATAATCTACATATGTATTGCAACAATTGGGGCATTAGTGTAAATATTGATAAAACTGTTGTTATGGTGTTTAAAAAGGGCAACATATTGTAGTGTCATATAATATTTACAAGTTAAATATTGTTACAAAATTCACATACCTAGGTGTAACATTATCTGCTAATGGTAGTTTTTACCAAACACAAAAAGCACTTTCACAGCAAGCAATGAGAGCTTTGTTTTCTCTTAATTCCTTGTTTGATGTTTTATCTTTTGAATTGTCGGAAAAAGTTAAGTTATTTGATTCCATGATCGCCTCAATTCTAAACTATGGATGTGAAGTATGGGGTTTCCATAAAGCTCCTGACATCGAACGTTTGCATTTAAAATTTCTTAAACAGATATTACAAGTGCGACAGCAGACAACAAATGCAACAGTATAATGCGAGTTTGGACGTGTTCCATTATCTGTAATTCGTGAGGTTAGAATAGTTAGATATTGGTATAAAATATCTAAATTTCCAAATTGTCTTGTGTATAAATTGTATAATATGCGTGATATTAATGGTAATTATATAAATAAATGGTCAAACGATGTTAAAACACTCTTAGACAACCTAGGGTTTTCCTATTTATGGAATAGTGCAGTTGTAACAAATGTACACATACAGAGTGTAATAAAGTGTATACATGATCAATATCTACAGCAGTGGTTCTCAGACCTTAGAAATATACCTAAACTTGAAACCTATTGCATGTTTAAAACATATTTCCAGCCAGAAAAGTATTTATCCTGTGTTAAAAATGTTAGTTATAGAATTAATTTGTCTAGATTTCGATGTTCTGCTCATAATTTACTCATAGAAGAAGGTCGTCATAGTAATATTGATAGAAACCAGAGAATTTGTACGAAATGCAATATGAATTTTATTGAGAGATTATTATTGTCATTGGCAATAACTTTGTAATAACTTGAATAAGTTTAAGTCATTGTTACAATGTTCACAAAGTTGTATTATTAATAAAATATCAAAATATATTTACCAAGCATCTGTTATTAGAGGGTAGTTGTCAATGAACACATTTACGTATGCAGTATATTCATTATATATTTTCAAACTACGATACCCATTAATTTTAATTTTGTTTTCATGCTTTTCTCTATTGTAGTTGTATATTATGTACTGTCCGTCGTACATGTTGTATAGGCGACGAACAATTGTGTTTAATGCCAATAAACTCTGAAACTGAAATTTACTTACTGTTGTAACATGTGTTATATTTGCTAGCAGAAGTGTAGCATGTATACGTTTTACCATAATATTCTTTAAAATAATTGTTAATATGTGTGTAATAAACCAATTTGTGTTTTGTTATAAAATCTATCGATTTTCTATTGAAATCCAACATCAAAATGTTTGCACCCACTACTTCTATACTGAATATATCACTGCCTATTGAAATGGTGTCAACGTAAGCGTGTTCAGAACCACACCGTTAGTGACATCATTTATTTATGACGTCGTCTAAACGCGACATTCTAGTGTAATTTACCGCCTGGCCGTTTTCAGTCTAAAATAAAAAGATAATTTGTTTTTTTTAATTTACTGATCGAAATATAGTTCACTCAAGAATATATATATACTCCGACAAAAGTTAAGCACCACCGACAAAAGTTAAGCACCCCCTATATTTGTATCGACATATTTTTTTACATCAATATTGTTGTTCTTACACTTCTTATAGGACTATATCAACGGCTCTAATATTAGCAATCAACGAAGTATTTATCCTCCTGATAGACGTGACTATGACGTGGCTAAAAATGTGGTTCAAAACTGGCACTGGAAAACCGAAAACCCGTTTGTCTTTCATGGGTTTTAACATTGCATTAACATGCAGTCTTCAAATTTTAAGACCTTTTAAATGCAGCTATTATGCCTATGTGTAAGGCATACAAATTAATAACGAGTATATCCACGGCGTATATTGTGATGTTCAGTAACACGACACGTCATGCTTCGCACACGACGCCTATGTCGTTCTTGGGAGAACTGTTGCCAATCCTGTATGATAGCAGTTTTTAATTCGTCAATATTTTGACATGTTGACATTATTGACGGTGGTTAATTGTTTGGCCAATAAAGTCCCATACGTGCTCCATAGGATTCATGTCTGGCGACATCGCAGGCCATGTAATTGTCTGAACACCCTGTTGCTGTAAAAATGTTGGACAATTCGGGCTCTATGTGGCCTAGCGATGTCGTCCATGAACAATGGCCTGTCAGCCAACTCATGATTATCGAAATGGGGCACTACGCGCGGATCGAGCGCATAGTCACTGTATTTTGAAATGTCAGATTACCACCAAGAATGTACAAATCCAACTTATAGTCAAAGGAAAAACTACTCCAGACAGATACATCCCCACCTCCAAAAGCAGTTGTGCCCAAAATGTGGTTGTCCTGAAATTGTTGGCGCTAAACCCGTACACGACCGTCGGTAGGGCGTAACATAAAACGACTTTCATCAGACCAGTAGACCAGTCTCCATGTGCGAATATTCCACCCCAAATGATCATGTAACCATTCAAATCGAGCATGGCGATGAGGTAATATCAACTGTGGACGCTTTATGGGTCGTCGCACTCGCATTCCCTGATTTTCGAGGCGTCTGATTACAGTGTGTGTGCTAATGTGGGCCCCAAACGCTAAATTACCACGAAGTGCACCAGCTGTACTGAACGCCCGTTACCGCGCCCGTCTGTATATGAGCCGGTCCTCTCACGGCGTCGTTTTGCGTGGTCTACCTGCACGTGGAGGTCAGTAACATTCCCCGTTTGACGTACACGCTGCATCAGTCGTACAATAATGGAATAGTTAACCTAGTATGCCACCCTTCTATGCAACAGCTTTCCACATTTCTGGTATGGTTAATTTTCGCCGCACGATAGCAAATCAATAGAAAATGAAACTAAAATCCCTACATACAAAACACCAGCTTTCGTTCGCAAACACAAATGTTGAAAAGTACACCCGGCACTTTACACGCACTGTCGTATGCATATAAATACATAACAATCGACCAATAACCGGTTTCATAGGTAAGTAAGTATGTGTGTACAGGTAACGAAAACAGCAAACCGATTTGAAATAAGTTCATTATTAGAAAAGATGGTATTGAAACAAGTCAAGTTGTGCTTAACTTTTGTCGGAGTGTATACATAGAAAGCTAATATTGTCTGTTGTCGTAAAAGTCTATTCTCTGATATATAAGCCAACAATAGATATACCAGTTTATGTGAGTCGCCGTAGCTGAGCTGGTAAGATTGTTTATATTAACTCTCTTGAAATCATTGCGCTTGTGTTCAATTCCCTAACCGAATAAGTCACCCAGCTGGTCTGCAGAAGGTTGGTGGTTCCGCCAGTCAGGGTGCCTGACCCTGCCTGAAATATTACTCGGAATGAGACTCGGTTATTCCTCCACCAATAACAGCCCGAGAATCGCGGCGGAATAATACTAGCTCTTCAATGCCTATGACATACTTTTTATAGATGTATGCAAACACTTTTCAATCAAATTCTACAATGGCATGATTATAATTGTGTTTCTAATGTGATATGGGGGGGGGTTTAGTGTCCACGAAGATCTTGGTGTCAGTTTTCATATGGTTTATTCCAAAATCAAACAAAAAGCAATTGGCCTGCAACATAACAATTACAAGTTATAACATTTGTCTACAGTTCCCAATAAGGGCTATAGTCATGATCAAATCATCAAAGACATTACCATACTAGACTATTCTCTGACAATAATTACTATAACATACATTGTATAGCCATAACCAAGAAATAATAACAGGATTCAGCTCTCAGGTACCAGAACGAGAATGTACAAGAGATCCAAACCATGTAACTCACCCCACCTACCATCCACAGTGATTGGATGGTGTTCTACATTCCTTTAATATCACACACAAGGCATAAAATGATGACTGCATATTGTCTGTACAATTCATGTCCATACAATTTACCTAACATAAAAGATCATCTTATATATACCGTAGTATATCATTTATGGTAAATCATTCATAAAAAAAACAATACACTCACATAGAATAGCATTTCACAATGCAAGACATCATAGCATACAACATTCTGACAACTAGTACAGAGTAAAATGATTGATCAATGGTATATATCAATCCATCAACAGCTACGGTCGTTGTACCAATGCCTGCACCAACATGCAGTCGCCAGTGACCTGCTAACCGACACTATCTTTACAGATAATACATTCAACATGATATCTCAGTGAAACTCATTATATTTGAAACTCACCCTAAATAAGGGTCAAGGGAGACAACCAGCTTATGTCGTCGCTCTGACTCGATTAGGGTTCTCCTGTTGAGATGAAATAAACATTTGTGTTTTACTCATTACCATTTAGCTTTCATCGACACATATATTTATTATACAAAATAACAATAGAACTTGTTTATCACTGAACACATCATTCACTAGTTTTACACAGACGTACTTAACAATTTACATATTACACAGTATGACAGATCCTGGGATGGCTGCAGACAACAGACTAAGTACAAATCTCACATGGACGAAGATTGATCACTCGTAACAAGACTTGATACGAACTGAATGTGGGCGAATCATTGCGCTCAAAACGGTTTTCCATATTTCACAATAAACATCCATCAAATATCATATTCAATAGAATCAATACATAGAGAATATTAAGCTCAACTCATGTGCGTACTTACAGCTAGTTAAACCACCAAACACTCCGAAAATATCGATGTTGTGCCCAGAGATTTCAACCACGACTTCCTAATGCACGTTTTCTGAGTGTCACGATGTGTACTCGCAATCTAGTCATATTCTCAGCAGAATATACTCATCCGGTCATTTGATTGGTTGAAACTATGTACATGCAGTAAATATCAATACTGTTATTCAAGTTGCGAAATACAATGATTATAATGATGAAATAATAAACTAACATAGTTAAAGAAACTTGGTGGCCTCGTATTCTGAATTAACAGATTAAGTTTAGACAGTTTTATATGAATTCACGTTGTGTAGTCGCAACATGAAAACGTTTACTGTAAGACACGCACGCACGCACGCACGCACGCACGCACACACACACACACACACACACTAAACCAATGTGTTCATTTTGTAATCGCCATTGTTCTTCGTTGTCAGTTTTCCTCAGCTAGCTAAATAATGGTTACCGATTTCCTACCAGCATGGCGCCTGGCACACAAGCATAGGCTTCGGGATGTACTGATGTTCATAAAAAGAGGAGTCTCATAAGTCAGAAATGGCTGGCCCATTAAATAGGGGTGTACTATAATAAACAAACACTTTACTTTTTATGCACACAGATGATGTGCACACGTCAGGTAGTTATGTAATATATTCGGTTACATAAATATCTAATCCTTACGGTGCATTTTCATGTTACAAGAGTAGCTTCACTTCATTATGAATATTGCTAAATAATTATTTAAGCATGCATATATATGATACACCATACGTGAGTACAGTGACACTCATAATATACACCGGATCCGATCCATTACATATGTGTGAATCACTTGCATACTTAGCTCCATTTGCCTAAAGACACCATCTGCACACGTGTAAGTATATTTTATTTCTGATAATATTTTATTGTGGCATATCCAGTATATATTTGTCAACACGTAAACCCTCAGCTTTCATGGACTATGTCAAGGTGAAATGTGGATATACCACAACATATTCTCATAAATATGTGAATAAGGCGAATGTTTTCATGAAACCAGCTATCTAAAAATAGATATGAGAATTTTTAGAATAATCTGATATGTTGACTAGGATACCTTGGTGTTAACAGTTAATCCTAGTGACGGGCCGAGTATGCAGGCGAGTAATTAATTTTAAGAGGATTAAATAACAACGTAGCTTTCTATCGGATCCATATAAGCTATATTTTATTTCAATCTGAAAGATATGTATATTCTCGTTTATTCGGCGTTGCACAGTTTATACAGTTACAAATACAATTTAGACGTATACACACAGGTACAATCACTGTTACAATGGATGTAAATGCAAATATTCATAAATGCAAAGTTAAATATGAGTGATCCAATACATAAACATAATGTCACAACGTGCATTTCGAATATCCAGCATGCTATATATATGGATAGAGGCTGCTTTACGCTGACAGGACTTTGATAAGACCATTTTTCAAAGAGACAATTTGTTGGCATATTATTATATATTAAGATGCATTATACATACAGTAGTATCCAAGTCATGTTAGATGTAAATGACTCACTCAGCCCCCTACATTATTTGCCTTGTATCAACTAAATACAAGATACAAGCATGTGGCATTATTACAGAGGCACTCCGCATGAGGCATGCCATTTAATCCACATGAAATTGTATTAGAACGTTGGCATTTAATCGGACAATAAGATTATTGACCGGGCCGTCATGTTTGAACTGTTTGCTCTAATATGTCCTGTTAGCAAGAATATATTCAAATAAATTGTGTGAATAAAATAATCGCGAGGGATTGTAGTGGTGGGGTGGTGGTTGCGGCGGCGGTGGTGGTGTATACGATATGAGGTTAATATCCCAATCGTTGAACCCGACTAATACTGAAATATTCATTTGTGACTTATGAATATTTAATATCTTGTCTGCTTACAGGAGATGAAACGTGATGTTTACAGGAACAGATCTAGATGAGTTCATTTGCAAGAATTGTATCATAAAGAGATTCGTGTTATTCTCCTACGTAAATTGATTCACTGGGGGGAAAAGCCATCGTCAATATCATGTCCTGGTTTAAGAAATTTCAAATTGTGAACATGATGTTAGATGGATGTTATACTATGTAAGAACTGAACTACAACTTAGTGCAGGTAATACATTTAATAATATAACTGAGGATTTTCAAAGTTTCTCTAGAATAAAGCAGGACATGGCAGTTCATTACTGAGAACGGTCACTTGATTGTGAACTATATAATAAAGCGTTCAGTTATTCTTGCATTTTAAAGTAGCATGTGCTCATATATAAGGGAGAACAGCCAAATAAGTGTGAAATATGTAATAAGGCTTTTTCGTCATTACCGAAATTTAAGTAATGCAACATAGGCTTGTACATACTGGAGAACGTCCACATGAGTTTGAAATATGTAATAAAGCGTTTAGCCAATATGAATCTTTAAAGAAGCACATGGACCATATGTGTGTGAAATATGAACAAGAAGTTTAACCATTCCAGTAGTTTGAAGATGCACATGATTAAACATACTGGAGAACGTCCACATAAGTGTGAACTATGTAATATGATTTTCAGACAGTCTGGCACTATACAGCGACATATGCTTGTGCATACTGGAGAACGTCCACACGAGTGAGAACTATGTTATAAGACGTTTAGCCAGTCTGGTCATTTAAAGCAATATATGCTTGTAGATACTGGGGAACAGCCACATGAGTGTGAAATATGTAATAAAGCGTTTAGCCAATCTCAAACTTTAAAGATTCACATGCTCATACATACTGTGGAACGGCCATATGAGTGTGAAATATGTAATAAAACATTTACTCAGTGTAGCAATTTAAAAAAGCACATGCGCATACATACCGGGGAACGGCCATATGAGTGTGAAATATGTAATAACGCGTTTAGCCAATCTCAAACTTTAAAGAACACATGCTCATTCATATTGGGTAACGGCCATATGAGTGTGAAATATGTAATAAAACATTTATTCAGTCTAGCAATTTAAAAAAGCACATGCTCATACATACCGGAGAACGACCATATGAATGTGAAATATGTAATAACGCGTTTATTCAATCTGAATCTTTAAAGACGCACATGCTCATACATACCGGAGAACGGTCACATGAGTGTGAAATATGTAATAAAACGTTTAGTCAGTCTGGTCATTTAAAGCAATATATGCTTGTACATACTGGGGAACGGCCACATGAGTGTGAAATATGTAATAAAGCGTTTAGCCAATCTCAAACTTTAAAGATTCACATGCTCATACATACTGTGGAACGGCCATATGAGTGTGAAATATGTAATAAAACATTTACTCAGTGTAGCAATTTAAAAAAGCACATGCGCATACATACCGGAGAACGACCATATGAATGTGAAATATGTAATAACGTGTTTATTCAATCTGAATCTTTAAAGACGCACATGCTCATACATACCGGAGAACGGTCACATGAGTGTGAAATATGTAATAAAACGTTTAGTCAGTCTAGCAATTTAACGCAGCTTATGCATAGTGGAGAACGTCCACATGAGTGTGACATATGTAATAACGCATTTTGCCAACCTAAAACTTTAAAAAGGCACATACTCATTCATACTGTGGAACGGCCATATGAGTGTGAAATATGTAATACAACATTTAGTAAGTCTAGCAATTTAAATAATAACGCGTTTAATCAATCTGAATCACATGCTCATACATAGCGCAGAACGAATAGTGTGAACTATTTAATAAGACTTTTTGCCAATCTGGTAATTTAAAGCGACATTATGCTTGTACATACTGGGGAAACGGTATTTTGAAATTGCATTAATCCTATTAATAGGCCTATTAGCACGTGACTTAATTAATAACGTACTTGAATCCAAAACGAGGCATTTCAATGTTGATCAAACTTTATCATTGGCCGCCATTGTTTACTGGTCAACGGAACGGTAAATAGTTTTAAACAGTACAATGTGCGTCTGAATTGGCATATTTACTCAAAATTTAAGTCGTCCTTACTTCAATTACGCCGAATCGACCATTACCACTTAAGCTTAATAGATAAAATCCGCCATCTCGTCGATATAACACAGAAAGGGGAAATTTTATGTTTGCGATGTAAATGAGGCTACGGGAGCGTTCGTGTATATTCGGAAATGATCGTGTATAATCGTGCCTGTTCGGTGATTTTCGATAGAATTCCGTTACTATATTTAGCGATAGTATCTTGTAGAGAAAAGTTGTCGTTCTTCAAATCTACACCCTCATGAACGAGACGTTTAGCCAGTCTTGTACTTTAAAGCAACATATGCTTGTACATACTGGAGAACGTCCGCATGAGTGTGAACTATGTAATAATACGCTTAGCCAGTCTTGTTCTTTAAAGCAACATATGCTTGTACATACTGGAGAACGTCCGCATGAGTGTGAACTATGTAATAAAGCGTTTAGCCAGTGTGAATTATGTAATAACACCGTTAGCCGGTCTTGCAGTTTAAAGAGGCACATATTCACACAGACAGGAGAACGTCCACATGAGTGTGAAGTATGTAATAAGACGTTTCGCCGATCTGGCAATTAAAGCAGCATACTGGAGAACGGACACATACATACAAAGCTTTTATTCTGACTCTTTAAAGAAGCATAGTCGTATATTTACATGAGAACGACCACATGAGTGTGGAATATGTAATACAGCTTTTAGCCGGTCTGACAGTTTGAAGATGCACAGTCGCATACTTACTTGAGAACGACCACATGAGTGTGGAATATGTAATACGGCTTTTAGCCGGTCTGACAGTTTGAAGATGCACAGTCGCATACTTACTTGAGAACGACCACATGAGTGTGGAATATGTAATACGGCTTTTAGCCGGTCTGACAGTTTGAAGATGCACAGTCGCATACTTACTTGAGAACGACCACATGAGTGTGGAATATGTAATACGGCTTTTAGCCGGTCTGACAGTTTGAAGATGCACAGTCGCATACTTACTTGAGAACGACCACATGAGTGTGGAATATGTAATACGGCTGTTAGCCAGTCTGACAGTGTGAAGGTGCACAGTCGCACACATACATGAGAACGACCAACTGGGTGTGGAATATGTAATACGGCTTTTAGTCGGTCTGACAGTTTGAAGGCGCACAGTCGCATACATACTTGAGAACGACCAACTGGGTGTGGAATATGTAATACGGCTTTTAGCCGGTCTGACAGTTTCAAGGTGCCTAGTCGCATACACACTTGAGAACGACCACATGATTGTGGAATATGTAATACGGCTTTTAGCCGGTCTGACAGTTTGAAGATGCACAGTCGCATACTAACTTGAGAACGACCACATGAGTGTGGAATATGTAATACGGCTGTTAGCCGGTCTGACAGTGTGAAGGTGCACAGTCGCACACATACATGAGAACGACCAACTGGGTGTGGAATATGTAATACGGCTTTTAGCCGGTCTGAGAGTTTGAAGGCGCACAGTCGCATACATACTTGAGAACGACCAACTGGGTGTGGAATATGTAATACGGCTTTTAGCCGGTCTGACAGTTTCAAGGTGCCTAGTCGCATACACACTTGAGAACGACAACATGATTGTGGAATATGTAATACGGCTATTAGCCCGTCTAACAGTTTGAAGGAGCACATGCACAAATATTCTAGAGAGCGATTACGTTAGTGTGAATTATATAATAATCCAGATTAGTGAGTGTAAAACAGGACATGGTCACATCCTCGAAGAACGACCACACTAATGTGCATGTATGTCAGATAGTTGACAGTGTATACATTTGAAGAGGGACATGTATGATATGCCGGACATCTTCCACTAGAGTGTTAATCACTAAGAAGGCTATATTTGGCTATGTCAGTTTGAAACAGTGCATGATCACATCAGTGGGATATTTGTACAAACACGTATATACTGGCTAGCGATTTAAAGATGGATGTGCTCATACAATCCTTTGCACTTGGAAATGTGTGTGCAGGAAATGTATATATATTTCATCTTTATTTCAGTACCACAGAACATTATACCACAGCATGCAGTAAATGTAGATAACTTTTGCCATTTTGCTCCTCTGCTATTTTGTTCTTGGTTTCTGTCCATACACTGAGGCGAACATTTAGAATACTACAATATATTGTGTACATTGAAGATGCCGTGAAATCTGTCCGATCTCGCAATTACCCGTGCATTTTGTACATTAATCTAAGTACTTTGTATGTGGATTGCATTTACAGTACCTAGTATTGATGTTGTATATTATCTATGCAGTTAAAATATAAGAAACACATCAATTTACACACTGTACGAGATGGGAAACATTTAGCCTTACAAAAATTATTTCTGTTATACATTATCAATCCAGTTATGTCATTGCAAACACATACATCTATTGTACTTAGTATTTACTGTTGTCATGTGTGTTGTATTTGCTTGTATATAGATGTTGTATGATTTACATTCATTTAATTATAATAACTTCTTTGTGTAACGACGACTAAAAAAACAATAAGAACTTACATACTAGTTTGTACAATTAATATTATAATGTGTGTAATAAAGCGAATTGTATTCATTAAAACCTGTTGAATTTGTTATTGAAGTCCATTACCAAAATGTTTGCACCCGTTGTACATTTCTCTATGCACGTTGTTTGTACATTATTCTAAGCACGTTGCTTGTACATTGCTCTAAGCACGTTGTTTGTACATTTCTCAAAGCATGTTGCTTGTATATTGTTCTAAGCACGTTGTTTGCACATTGCTCTAAGCATGTCGATTGTACATTGCTCTAAGCACGTTGTTTGTACATTGTTCTAAGCACGTTGTTTGCACATTGCTCTAAGCATGTCGATTGTACATTGCTCTATGCACGTTGTTTGTACATTGCTCTAAGCATGTCGCTTGTACTTTGCTATATGCACGTTGTTTGTACATTGCTCTAAGCATGTCGCTTGTACTTTGCTATATGCACGTTGTTTGCGAATTGCTCTAAACATGTCGCTTGTACATTGCTCTAAGCATGTCGATTGTACATTGCTCTAAGCAAGTTGTTTGTACATTGCTCTATACACGCTGCTTGTACATTGAATTGCCCTAAGCACATTGTTTGTACATTGCTATACGGACGTTGCTTGTACATTGCTCTAAGCACGTTGTTTGTACATTGCTATACGGACGCTGCTTGTACATTGCTCTAAGCACATGGTTTGTATTTTGCTATACGGACGCTGTTTGTACATTGCTTTAAGCACATTGTTTGTACTTTGCTATACGGACGCTGCTTGTACATTGTTCTAAGCACGTTGTTTGTACATTGCTCTAAGCACATTGTTTTTACTTTGCTATACGGACGCTGCTTGTACATTGCCCTATTCACGTTGTTGTACATTGCTCTAAGCGCGTTGTTGGTACGGTGCTCTAAGCACATTATTTGTACATTGCTCTAAGCACGTTGATTGTACTTTGCTCTATGCATGTTGCTTGTACATTGCTCTAAGCACGTTGTTTGTACATTGCTCCTATACACGTTGTTTGTACATTGCTCTATACACGCTGCTTGTACATTGAATTGCCCTAAGCACATTGTTTGTACATTGCTATACGGACGCTGCTTGTACATTGCTCTAAGCACATGGTTTGTATTTTGCTATACGGACGCTGCTTGTACATTGCTCTAAGCACATTGTTTGTACTTTGCTATACGGACGCTGCTTGTATATTGCTCTAAACACGTTGTTTGTACATTACTCTAAGCACATTGTTTGTACTCTGCTATACGGACGCTGCTTGTACATTGCTCTAAGCACGTTGTTTGTACTTTGCCATACGGACGCTGCTTGTACATTGTTCTAAGCACGTTGTTTGTACATTGCTCTAAGCACATTGTTTTTACTTTGCTATACGGACGCTGCTTGTACATTGCCCTATTCACGTTGTTGTACATTGCTCTAAGCGCGTTGTTGGTACGGTGCTCTAAGCACATTATTTGTACATTGCTCTAAGCACGTTGTTTGTACATTGCTCCTATACACGTTGTTTGTACATTGCTCTATGCATGATGCTTGTACTTTCCTCTATGCATGTTGCTGGTACATTGCTCTAGGCACATTGTATGTATCATTAATATACGTCTGTTTTCGGCGTATTCTCCGATCTTTTTTCTTCATATTGTTGTAATCGTTTTTCCTGTACATCTGTTTGAAAAGATATCCCCGTACATTAACGCATGTTTCCGTACATTGTTGGTATTATACACAGAGCCTCAGTGGCCTAGTTGTCTAACGCGCCGTTGATTGAACAGGCCTTTCACTGATATCATCATTGCAAAAGGTTCACTCCATATCGGGGACAAACAGATAAATGATTATATATCGGAGAAAGCGGTCAGAGTACCTATTATTTCCAAGGAAATGCGATTGTTCCACACCTCGCCTCAGCAGAATGATCTCCGAAAAATAAACAGAAAATGAATGATGTGCAGTGGGAATAATAAAGAATACTATTTGGACGGTACGGTACGGAGAATATATCCGGAAGAGTTGGATACATTTCCACACTAAAATATTATCACTTATGTCCCTTAGTAAAAATACGCCGTTTGTACTCAACAAAAATGGCCAATGGGACAATTTATTAATAGGTAATTATACTAGTCCCCAAATGCATTTATGCGGTGGCGACTTTGAAGAACATTGGATAGTTAGTTGGGTAATTATTTGTTTGTATATATACATTGCAATACCTTCTATGTGTGGTTCAACGGCAGATTCGGACTGAGCTTATTTGGACCAGATCAGTTGTTTATTGTTTATTCTGACTGCTCACACCGTTAACGATATCTAGAGGCAGTAAACGAAATATACAATGGGCAGTAATCTTGAAACAATTGGCAGTAATATGGACATTAGGGTTAGTATTAAATTTGATCTTCAATTGAAGAGTATTCTAATTTTCAGCTTTAGTGTACTGCCACCTGTTTTGTGGGATTACTGCCTCTATCCCTAAACAAGTACATTTTCTTTCTGATAAGATTTTTATTGTGGCACATACGACAACATATTCTCATAACTACGTGGATATACCACAACATATTCTCATAACTACGCAGATATACCACAACATATTCTCATAACTACGCGGATAACACGAAAGCTTTCGTCAAACCATGTATCTAAAAATAGATATGATTGGAAAACATAAAAGAAAACACCCCATCCAACTAAAACAGTGGCAACAGATACATTATGATCATTGTGTGTGTATGTATTTACGTTTATTTATCGCCGCTTGCACACATGATTTATTTTGAAAGTATTTCTTTATGTCAAACGTATGTATTTATTTTGCTTGCGTTTTATCTGATTACAGTCAAACCGGTGTTATTGGTCACCTTTATCGCCACTAACTACAGGTCAATGTCTCTCACCTGTATTGCTTCCAAACTATTGGAGCATATTTTTGTCTCTAACAGCATGATCCATTTTCACAATAATGCTAATTCTA
This sequence comes from Archivesica marissinica, assembly GCA_014843695.1. Lineage (NCBI taxonomy): Eukaryota > Metazoa > Mollusca > Bivalvia > Venerida > Vesicomyidae > Archivesica > Archivesica marissinica. The sequence continues at coordinate 47,131,561 of CM026388.1, read as the reverse complement.
ACATGGCTTCAGATCAAAATATAGTTGTGAATCTCAGCTTATCAGCTTCACACAAGAGGTAAACGACAACCTTGAAAATAGTAAACAAACTGATGTTATTGTTATTGATTTTAGTAAAGGGTTTGACAGGGTTGATCACAACAAACTAATATACAAACTTAATGAGCTGGGTGTCCACCCCCTGGCATCACGGTGGATCAAGTCATTCCTAAACGGCCGAACACAAAAAGTAGTTGTGGATGGCTGCACTTCTGATACACTGCCTGTCATCTCTGGGGTCCCGCAAGGCTCTGTCTTAGGAACGTACCTCTTTCTATCCTACATTAATGACCTCCCCAACTCCATCAAGAGTAAAGCTAGACTGTTCGCAGATGACACCATATTGTATTTCACAGTAAAATCCTCCTATGATGCACAAATCCTCCAAAGTCACCTCAATGCTCTTGAACAATGGGAACGGGACTTGTCCATGGATTCATTCCAGACAAGTGTGAGGTGCTGAGAATAACTCGCAAAAGAAAACCACTTATTTTCCCTTACACACTCCATAGCATGGTACTAAAATCAAACGATTCCGCCAAATATCTAGGTGTTACAATTAGTAAAGATTTAAAATGGTCTACCCACATAAACAACATCTGCTCCAAAGCTACTAATTCTCTCAGATTTATCAAAAGGAATGTAAAGACCGGTAATAAGAAGGTCAACGAAAAAGCTTATCACACCTATGTACGTCCTCTACTCGAGTATTGCTCAACCGTCTTGCACCCCTGGCACAAGTATCTCACCTATAAAGCAGAAAGAGTGCAAAGATCAGCCGCACGCATGTCTGCAATGACTAACTATACAAGCAGTGTAACAAAAATGATCAATTTCTTGAACTGGCAAACACTTGAATATCGACGCATACAATCATCAGTAAAATACCTATATAAAATCAAAATAAATTTAGTATGCGCCGACCAAAACCATCTAGCAGATACAAGGAACCTGAACTACTTAATTCCTCAGTCCCGAACCCAATACCATATAAACGCCTCCCCCAAACTAATACTTCTCTTGAATGGCCTGCCCTACTATGTACAGTCCAGCCCCAGCTTAACCTTTTTTGTTGAGCGGTTGGCCACGGTACCACTAACATGATATCTGTTTTTAACCTTAGTATGTAGTTCTTTTAAAACTCTATTTCACTAATTGAGATTTTTAACGACTGTCCCTGGCAACCGCCTTCCTGTCATACTAGCGTCTGAGTGTTGGGAGTACTATATAGAACTAGAATGTAGAACTTAAGCAGCCAGTTTCCAGATTCCCAATATGTTGTTTTATTATGCATTTGAACTCTATGAAGCAGCCACAAATAAATTATCAACAACAAAATAGGATAGTGGGTATTGCTCGTAAAACAAAACACAACTGGCCACGCATATATTGTTCTACCATCTACCGTATCTGGCGACGTATATACCCTAAGTTATATGATATGAGGTGAATATCCCATTCGTTGAACATGGCTACTCATGATGGTGATGATGATGTTGATGTGGTCAGTATGACCGAATTATGACTTTATATAATACCCGGATGGAATGGCCAATAACTATTTGAAACGTGCATTTATGGAATGTAAATATTTAATATGTTGTTTACTTCCAGGAGATGAAACATGATGTTTACAGATCTAGATGAGTTCATACACGCTCATTATTATCAATATGTGAACTCGATGTTAGAAAGATGTTATGCTGTATAAGAACGTATCAACCTTGTCAATTCATATAGTGCGAAAAAGGATGTATTAACATAATCTATGGATTCTCACAATGTCTTGAAGAATAATGCAGGATATCACCATTCAAGTACGGCCACATGAGTGTGAAACATGTAGAAAGACTTTCATTCAGTCTAGCCATTTAAAGCAGCATATATTCATACATACTGGAGAACGACCACATGAGTGTGGAATGTGTAGCAAAGCTTTCAGTCTGTCTGCAAATTTAAAGCAGCATATGCTCATACATACTGGAGAACAACCACATGAGTGTGGAATGTGTAATAAAGCTTTCAGTCTGTCTGCAAATTTAAAGCAGCATATGTTCATACATACTGGAGAACGACGACATGAGTGTGGAATGTGTAATAAAGCGTTCAGTCGGTCTGGAACATTAAAGCAACATATACTCAAACATACCGGACAAGGACAGCATGAGTGTAACATATGTAATAAGGTTTTCAGTAAGCCTAGCCATTTAAAGGAGCATATGCTCATACATACCGGAGAACGAACACATCAGTGTGAAATATGCAATAAGGCTTTCCGTCGGTCTAGCCATTTAAAGCAACATATGTTCATACATACTGGAGAACGACCGCATGAGTGTGAACTATGCAATAAGGCTTTCAGTCGATCTAGCTATTTACAGCAACATATGTTCATACATACTGGAGAATGTCCACATACCTGTGGAATATGTAATAAGTCGTTCCGTCTGTCTTGTAATTTAAAGAAGCATATGTTCATACATACCGGGCAACGACCATATGAGTGTGAGATATGTAATAAAGCTTTCAATCAATCTAGCAATTTAAAGCGGCACATGGACATACATACTGAAGAACGGCCGCATTAGCGTGAAATATGCAATAAAACGTTTACCTAGTCCTCTAATTTGAAGCAGCACCTGTACATTCATACGGGAGAATGGCAACACGAGTGTGGAATATGTAATACGGCTTTACACGTTCACATGCGCATACATACTGGAGAAATGACACACGAGTGTAATAATATATATAAACAATACAACTTTTGCCATGTTGGCAGTTTGAGACTGCACTTGCTCAAGCATAACAGAGAACGGTCATAAAGTGAAATTTAATTTGATTTACATTCAGTCTAGAAATTTAATGGATCTCATGCACATTCATATTGGAGAACGGTCAAATGAATGAGTAATACGTATCTATGAAGATGTTCCTTCAGCCCAGCGATTTAAAGAAGCACATTCACATACTTTCCGGAGAACGTCTTCATGAATGTTCATGTATGTCAGATATTTGACTAGTGTATAAATGTGAAGAGGAACATATATGGAATTCCTTAAACTAAATATAGCGTGCATAACATTGGGTGTGCTAAATATCTAAGTCGGCAATGAGTTGATTTGGCAGTTTCAAGCAGCACACGAGTGTGAACTGTGTACACACACGTATAGACTTTAACAAATGGACGCTCTCATACATTCCTTTGCTTTTGAAATGAGTTTGCTGCAGTAAATGTATGTGTATTTAGTCTTTATTTCAGTCTGGTATATACATCATATTTTCAACACAATGTGTCATACATATAAACAAATATAAGAACATTAGCTTTTATTTTAACGAAACATAACAATCATAACAACAGTTAAATTAATGTAATATATAATGTAAATTTACTATATGCCAACAAAGGATTCCAACTGAAAGGACCGCTATACATTTAGGGATAAATCGGACATTATCTGCAAATGATTTCATTGTAAATATTTCCCAAATAGTTATGTTGTACAATATCTAATGAGAGCCATCGGTCAGTTACTGCCCCATGCATACTCTTTAAACATATGTAGGTCCTCTTAAGTTGTTTCCTACAGTATATCCAATTGGTAAACAATTTGTAATTTTCATTGTAAATATTTCCCAAATAGTTATCTTGTACAATATCTAATTATCTATACAGTTGGAAGGAACACACATGTAGCAAACGCACCAATCTGTTTCCGCTTATTTGCTTGTATTTACTTACTGTTGTAACATGTGTTATATTTGCTTACAGAAGTGTAGCATGTATACGTATTACCATAACATTCTTTAAAATAATTGTTAATATGTATTTAATAAACCAAATTGTGTTTGTTATAAAATCTACCGATTTTCTATTGAAATCCAACATCAATATGTTTGCACCCACTGTTTCTATGCTGAATATAAATTCGATAATACACTGAAACAAACAATTATACTCATATTTATGTTTGCACGTTTTGTTCCTAGCCACTGCCTGTTGAAATGGTTTCAACGTAAGCGTGTTCAGACTCAAACCGTTAGTGACATCATTTATTTATGACGTCGCCTAAACGCGACATTCTAGTGTAGTTTAGCGCCTGACCGTTTTCAGTCTAAAATAAAAAGAAAAATTGTTTGTTTAAGGGACTGTTCGAAATATAGTTCACTCTATAGGGAACTGTTGCCACTATTGTAAGATAGCAGTTCTTAATTTGTCATTATTTTGAAATTTTGGATTACGTTGGTAATTGTTTGGTTAGCGTTGTCGTCAATGAGCATTGGCCTGTCCGCCAACTCATGATTGTCGAAATGGGGGACTAGGCATGGAGCTAGCACATTTTCACTGTATTTTTGGCCTGTCAGATTACCATCAAGAACGTACAAGTCCAACTTACAGTCAAAGACAAAACATCCCCAGACAGTTACACCCCACCTCCAAAAGCAGTTGTGCCCAATATGTGGTTGTCCTGAAATGAAGTGTTTCGTTGGCCTAAACCCTTGCACGACCGTCGATAGGGCGTACCTTAAAACGACTTTCATAAGACCAGTCTCCATGTGCGATTAGTCTACCCCAAATGTCCATGTAACCAGTCAAATCGAGCATGGCGATGAGCTAATGTGGACGTTATTATGGGTCGTCGCGCTCGCAATCCCTGATTGTTTAGGCGTCTGATTACAGTACGCGTGCTAATGTGGCCCCAAACGCTAAAATACCATGAAGTGCACAAGCTGTACTGAACGGCCGTTACCTCGCCCGTCTGGATATGAGCCGGTCCTCTCGCGGCGTCGTTTTGCGTGGTCTGCCTGCACGTGGAGGTCAGTAACATTCCCCGTTTGACGAACACGCTGCATCAGTCGTACAATGATGGAATAGTTAACCTAGTCTGCCACCCTTCTATGCCTAAAACAACCGTTGTATGTGCCAACAGCTTTCCACATTTCTGGTATGGTTAATTTTCGCTGCTAGATACCCAGTCAATAGAAAATGAAAACTCTACATAACAAAGCTTTCGTTCGTAAACACAAATATTAGTACTTTACGTGGCACTTACACACCCTGCCATATAAACATAAATAAACGTTGATCAATAACCTGTTTCACAAGTAAGTACATGTATGTGTTTACATGTAACAAAAACAGAAAACCGATTTAAAATAGGTTCATTATTAAAAAAGATAGTATTGAAACAAGTCAGGTGGTGCTTATCTTTTGTCGGAGTGTATACATAGAAAGCTAATATTGTCTAGTGTCGTCAAAACCATTTCCCTGTTATATTAACCAACACTAGATATACCAGTGGATGTGGGCCGCCGTAGCTGAGCTGTTATGATTATTTATATTAACTCACTTGAAATCATTGCGCTATCTTCAATTCCCTATCCGAATACTGTCATGTGAGTAAGCCATCCAGCTGGTTTGCAGAAGGTTGGAGGTTCCACCCGGGTGCTTGTCTGACATACTGCTCGGAATGAGACTCAGTGTATTCCTCCACCAATAACAGCCCAAGAATCGCGGCGGAATAAAACTAGTTCTTCAATCCTGATGACCTACTTTGACAGATGTATGCAAACCATTTTCAGTTAAATTCTACAGTCGAATTGTGTTTCCAATATAACAAATTTTCAAATGGTACTGAACGGAATTAGCATAACGAATTTTGTAATCGCCATTGTTCTTCGTCGTCAGTCTTCCTCATATGCTATTGTCAAAATACTTCATAATAATTATTGCGCTTAAGTTTGTTTCTCTAATCTGAACGTGGAATATATTACTTATAAACCTATTCATCCACAGCGTTCAAAGAGAGGGTAGTAATTTGGACTTCTGTTTATGACCAGAAAAGGAGCTTAGCTTTCAGTAAGCATATTGTAAAATGAATGTGATTTATTACAGTAAGTATGGGGAAATAGCTGTACAATTAATGGGATTTATTACATTAAGTATGGAGAAATATATGTAAAATTAATGGGATTTATTACATTAAGTATGGAGAAATAGATGTAAAATTAATGGGATTTATTACATTAAGTATGGAGAAATAGCTGTAAAATTCATGGGATTTATTACAGTAAGTATGGAGATATAGATGTAAAATGAATGTGATTTATTACAGTAAGTATGGAGAAATAGCTGTAAAATGAATGGGATTTATTTTAGTAAGTATGGAGATATAGATGTAAAATTAATGGGATTTATTACAGTAAGTATGGAGATAAGCTGTAAAATTAATGGGATTTACTACAGTAAGTATGGAGATATAGCTGTAAAATTAATGGGATTTATTACAGTAAGTATGGAGATATAGATGTAAAATGAATAGGATTTACTACAGTAAGTATGGGGAAATATATGTAACATTAATGGGATTTATTACTGTAAGTATGGAGAAATGGATGTAAAATTAATGGGATTTATTACTGTAGGTATGGAGAAATAGCTGTAAAATTAATGGGATTTATTACTGTAAGTATGGAGAAATAGATGTAAATTCTACTGTTGTATGATTGTAATTTGTTTTCGGAAATAATTAGTTTAGGGTTAAAAGTAATTAGCTTACAAAGTCCTGTAATCGCCATGTTCTAATGATTGCGTTTAAGTTTGAGTCTCTAATCTGGACATGGAATAAATTACTTCTTATACGATTCGTCCATAGTCATAGGTGAGTGCAGAAACTTAGAGAAGGCAATAATTTAGATTTCTGTTTATAACAATAAAATGAGTTTAACTTTCCATTAGCATAATTATAATGAAATTAGTGGGGTGTATTACAGTAATTATTGAGAAATATGAAACTTAGTTGCAATGGGCGGTTGTGGATGGAGTTTGAAGGCATGATCGACAGTAAACTGCTGTAATATTTTCCAATGCAATCGGGATATACTCGTTCTTTTCGACGTATATCAATACTAGCTTCATCTGTCAGCCGCAATATTTCACGAAAATGCTCCTAATACCAACAATTCTGTTAGTGTAGACACTATAATTATTGATACATCTACATTGAACACACGTGATGTGCTGAGGTAAGTGCGCATTTCCGATTGCTTACAGTGTATATAATAATCACAAATTGTATATGACCAGCCAGTAATATGACAGGAAATGTTGCAAGTGCTAACTATTTGCAAACTTGAGTGGTTACGGTCATTGGCTACACATCACGTGCCACTCACAGCTGTTCGAATCCCAAATGGAAGCTTAACCTAATTCGTTTAATTTTTTTGTTGTTGTTTTTTTATTTGAAATAAAATTAGCCACCAGCTAGTTAAATAATGGTTACCGATACCCTACTAGCATGGCGCCTGGCAAACAAGCATAATTATGATTCGGTAAGTACTGATGTTCATAAAAAGAGGTGTCTCATAAGTCAGAAATGGCTGGCCCTTTAAATAGGTGTGACACTATGATAAACAAACACTTTTTATACACAAGTATGAGGTGTTCACGTCTATATATCTATCTTCCGCTAATGTCGAACCCCTCGCGGGGACGTAGACATATAATATATTCGGTTACATAAATATCTATTCCTTACCATGCATTTTCTTGTTGCAAGATTACGCTTAGCTTAACGTCATTAGGAATATTGCTAAATAATTATTTAAGCATGTATATATATGATACACATCATAATAAACACCGGATCCGGTCCATTACATGTATGTGAATCACTTGCATACTTAGCTCCCTTTTCCTAAAGACACCATCTGCACAAGTGTAGGTATATTTTATTTCTGATAATATTTTATTGTGGTATGTGCAGTATATATTTGTCAACACGTAAACTCCCAGCTTGCATGATATAGTTCAAGGTGAAATGTGGATATACCACAACATATTCTCATAAATAAGCGGATAAAGCGAATGTTTTCATGAAACCAGTTATCTAAAAATAAATATGATAATTATTATAATGATCTGATATGTTGACTCGGAATACCTTTGTGTTAACAGTTAAGTCGGGTGATGAGTATGCAAGTGAGTAATTTATTCTAAGAGGATTAAATAACAACGTAGCTACTTATCGGATCCATGTACTATTTGATGACTTATATTAACTTTTGCTAAACGTTTTAGACTATTCTGTCATTGAATCGAAATGAAATTGTATTAGTATGTTGGCAATTAACCGGACATTAAGCTTATTGACCGTGCAGTCTTATTTGAAAACATTGCTCTAATTTGTCCTGTTAGCAAGTATATATTCAAATAAATTGTTTGAATCAAATAAACTTGAGGAATTGTCTGATGTAAATAATTTTCTTTCAATGCAATTATGTTAATTTAAGACACAAATACCTAAACATGAATCATTTGTAGCATATATATGTGTAGTACTCATTACACATGTATACGTGTACAGCGGCTCTATATACTCTGATATACGCTGATCATACTTTGAGTAGTTCACATTCTCGTAGGATTCTGATTGAATCCTCTACCAGGCATAATTGCGACGTGTGAACATATCGGTACATCTCTTTTTCTTACGAGCCTCTCGCTCTTTTCATCAATGTACAGACATGATAACGCGGAATCATATGTCACCCTAACAATCAACCGGTAGCATGTGACCGTATAGTACGCCACCAAGCGAATTTGCACACTTGTTTCGTGAACTGAAATATCATAAATCATGGCTATTTAACAGCAATAGTGTTTTAATAAATATTCCGATTCTTAATTGTTACAATTAATGTTGTTATTATTTTGCAAGAATGTTTGGAATTTCTGATTTGTGTGTTATCAGTTGCCTATTTCAAATATGCTGCTGGTGGTTGTGGTGGTGGTTGTGGTGATGGTGGTGGTTGTGGTGTGGTGGTGGTTATGGTGGTGGTGGTGGTTTATACGATATGAGGTTAAAATCCAATCGTTGAACCCGACTAATATTAGTTGATACAAATTTAATTTAGCTCGCTGCTGTATTGCGAAACAAGTTCTTACAACTTATATTAATCACCCGAGGGAGACCACATTCCTGATGGAATACATCGCCATGAAGGAGAGAGAAGAGGCAATGTGGAATTTTAGTACCTTACCTAATGCCACAATCGTAACGACTGCAGTAGGGATCGAACTCCGGGCCTCTCGCATCTGATTCGAACGCGCTACCACGACTTCCACAAACAATATTGATGATGATGTTGATAATGTCGTCATGGACCAACAGTGACTTATTATAATAAGGTTTATAACGGCAAATAATTACTGAAACATTCAGTTGTGACTTATGAATATTTAATATGTTGTCTGCTTACAGGAGATGAAACCTGGTGTTTACCGGAACAGATCTAGATGTGTTCATTTGCAAGAATTGTATCATAAACAGATTCGTGTTATTCTCCTACGTAAATTGATTCATTTGGGGGAAAAACCATCGTCAATATCATGTCCTGGTGTAAGAAATTTCAAATTGTGAACATGATGTTAGAAGGATGTTATACTATGTAAGAACTGAACTACATATTAGTGCAGGTAATACATTTAATAATATAACTGAGGATTCTCAAAGTGTCTCTAGAATAAAGCAGGACAAGGCAGTTCATTCCTGAGAACGGTCACTTGATGGTGAACTATATAATAAAGCGTTCAGTTATTCTTGCATTTTAAAGCAGCATGTACTCATACATACTGGAGAACGGCCATATGAGTGTGAAATATGTAATAAAGCATTTAGCCATTACCGAAATTTGAAACTGCACATGATGAAACATACTGGAGAACGTCCACATAAGTGTGAAATATGTAATAAGACGCTTAGCCAGTCTGGCAATTTAAAGCAACATATGCGTATGCATACTGGAGAACGTCCACACGAGTGTGAAATATGCAATAAGACATTTAGCCATTCTGGCAATTTAAAGCAACATATGCGTGTGCATAATGGAGAACGACCATATGAGTGTGAAATATGTAATAAAGCGTTTATCCATTCTGGATATTTGAAGCTGCACATGCGCATTCATACTGGGGAACGGCCATATGAGTGTGAAATATGTAATAAGACTTTTACCCAATATGCATCTTTAAAGAGGCACATGCTCATACATACTGGAGAACAACCACATGAGTGTGAAATATGTAATAAAACATTTCGCCAATCTGAAACTTTAAAGAGGCACATGCTCATTCATACTGGAGAACAACCACATGAGTGTGAACTATGTAATAAAACGTTTAACCATTCCAGTAGTTTGAAGATGCACATGATGAAGCATACCGGAGAACGTCCACACGAGTGTAAAATATGTAATAAGACATTTAGCCTGTCTGGTACTTTAAAGCATCATATGCTTATACATACTGGAGAACGTCCACATGAGTGTGAAATATGTAATAAGACATTTAACCATTCTGGTACTTTAAAGCAACATATGCTTATACATACTGGAGAACGTCCACATGAGTGTGAAATATGTAAAAAAACATTTCGCCAATCTGAAACTTTAAAGAGGCACATGCTCATTCATACTGGGGAACGACCGTATCGGTGTGAAACATGTAATAAAGCGTTTATCCATTCCGGAAGTTTGAAGCTGCACATGCTCAATCATACTGGTTAACAGCCATGTGAGTGTGGAATATGTAACACAGTTTGAGGGTGCACTGTCGCATACTGGAGAGCGACCAACAACTGATTGTGGAATATGTAATACGGCTTTTAGCCGGTCTGACAGTTTGAGGGAGCACATGCTCAACTATTCTAGAGAACGATTACGTGAATGTGAATTATATAATAATCCAGATTAATGAGGACATGGTCACATCATCGAAGAACGACCACACTAATGTGCATGTATGTCAGATGTTTGAAAAGTGTATACATTTGAAGAGGGACATGCATGATATGCCGGACAACTTCCAATAGAGTGCTAAATCACTAAGAAGGCTATCAGTGGCTATGTCAGTTTGAAACAGAGCATGATCAATGGTACAGTGGGATAGTTGTACAAACACGTATATACTAGCTAGCGATTTAAAGATGGAGGTGCTCATACAATCCTTTGCACTTGGAAATGTGTGTGAAGACAATGTATATATATTTAATCTTTATTTCAGTACCATAGAACATTATATCACAACATGCAGTAAATGTAGATAACTTTGCAATTTTGCTCCTCTGCTATTTTGTTCTTGGTGTCTGTCCATACACTGAGGCGAACATTTAGAATACTACAATATATTTTGTACATTGAAGATGCCATGAAACCTGTCCTATCTCGCAATTACACATGCAGTTTGTACATTAAACTACGTACTTTGACGATAGTAAGTAAAATATGGTAGTATTTATTTTGTATATTGAAGATGCCATGCAATCTGTCCGATCTCGCAATTACATGTGCAGTTTATACATTAAGCTAAGTACTTTGTATGTGGATTGCATTTACAGTACCTGGTATTGATGTTGTATATATTATCTATTCAGTTAAAATATAAGAAACACATCAATTGACACACTCTATGAGATGGGAAACATTTAGCCTTACAGTAATTATTTCTGTTATACATTATCAATCCAGTTATGTCATTGCAAACGCATACATCTATTGTACTTAACTGCTAGTATTTACTGTTGTCATGTGTGTTGTATTTGCTTGTATATAGATGTTGTATGATTTACGTTCACTTAATTAGAATAACTTCTTTGTGTAACGACGACTACAAAAACAATAAGATCTTGCATACTAGTGTGTACAATTAATATTATAATGTGTGAAATAAAGCGAATTGTGTTCATTAAAACTTGTTGAATTTGTTATTGAAGTCCAACACCAAAATGTTTGCACCCGTTGGTAGTACATTTCTCTATGCACGTTGTGTGTACATTATTCTAAGCACGTTGCTTGTACATTGCTCTAAGCACGCTGTTTGTACATGTCTCAAAGCATGTTGCTTGTACATTGATCTATTCACGTTGTTTGTACATTGCTCTATGCATGTCGCTTGTACATTGCTCTAAGCATGTCGATTGTACATTGCTCTAAGCACGTTGTTTGTACCTTGCTATATGGGCGTTGTTTGTACATTGCTCTAAGCATGTTGTTTGCAAATTGCTCTAAGCATGTCTCTTGTACATTGCTCTAAGCATGTCGATTGTACATTGCTCTAAGCACGTTGTTTGTACATTGCTCTATGCATGCTGTTTGTACATTGCTCTAAGCACGGCCCACTGCTATCAATGGCATATATTGTGCTACCTACCTGCCTCCACCGGCACACTGTCATCAATGACATCTATTTTGCTACCTACCTGCTACTACCGGCCCACTACCATCAATGGCATATATTGTGCTACCTACCTGCTACTACCGGCCCACTACCATCAATGGCATCTATTGTGTTACATACCTGCTACTACCGGCCCACTACCATCAATGGCATATATTGTGCTACCTACCTGCCCACTACCATCAATGATATATATTGTGCTACCTACCTGCTACTACCGGCCCACTACCATGAATGACATATATTGTGCTACCTACCTTTTACTACCGGCCCACTACCACCAATGACATATATTTTGCTACCTACCTGCTACTACCGGCCCACTACCATCAATGGCATATATTGTGCTACCTACCTGCTACTACCTGCCCACTACCATCAATGATATATATTGTGCTACCTACCTGCTACTACCGGCCCACTACCATCAATGGCATCTATTGTGCTACCTACCTGCTACTACCGGCCCACTACTATCAATGACATATATTGTGCTACCTACCTTTTACTACCGGCCCACTACCACCAATGACATCTATTGTGCTACCTACCTGCTACTACCGGCCCACTACCATCAATGACATATATTGTGCTACCTACCTTTTACTACCGGCCCACTACCATCAATGACATATATTGTGCTACCTACCTTTTACTACCGGCCCACTACCACCAATGACATCTATTGTTCTACCTACCTGCTACTACCGGCCCACTACCATCAATGACATATATTGTGCTACCTACCTGCTACTACCAGCCCACTGCCATCAATGACATATATTGTGCTACCTACCTGCTACTACCGGCCCACTACCATCAATGACATATATTGTGCTACCTACCTGCTACAAACCGGCCCATTACCATCAATGACATATAATGTGCTATCAACCTGCTATTACCGGCCCAGTACCATCAATGACATATATTGTGCTACCTACCTGCTACTACCGGCCCACTACCATCAATGACATATAGTGTGCTACCTACCTGCTATTACCGGCCCACTGCCATCAATGGCATCTATTGTGCTACCTACCTGCTACTACCGGCCCACTACCATCAATGGCAGATAATATGCTACCTACCTGCTACTACCGGCCCACTGCCATCAATGGCATATATTGTGCTACAAACCGGCCCATTACCATCAATGACATATATTGTGCTACCTACCTGCTACTACCGGCCCACTACCACCAATGACATATAGTGTGCTACCTACCTGCTACTACCGGCCCACTACCATCAATGACATATATTGTGCTACCTACCTACTACTACCGGCCCACTACCATCAATGACATATATTGTGTTACCTACCTGCTACTACCGGCCCACTGTCATCAATGGCATATAGTGTGCTAACTACCTGCTACTACCGGCCCACTACCATCAATGACATATATTGTGCTACCTACCTGCTACTACAGGCCCACTACCATCAATGACATATATTGTGCTAGCTACCTGCTACTACCGGCCCACTACCATCAATGGCCTATATTGTGCTACCTACCTGCTACTACCGGCCCACTACCATCAATGACATATAGTGTGCTACCTACCTGCTATTACCGGCCCACTGCCATCAATGGCATCTATTGTGCTACCTACCTGCTACTACCGGCCCACTACCATCAATGGCATATAATGTGCTACCTACCTGCTACTACCGGCCCACTGCCATCAATGGCATATATTGTGCTACAAACCGGCCCATTACCATCAATGACATATATTGTGCTACCTACCTGCTACTACCGGCCCACTACCACCAATGACATATAGTGTGCTACCTACCTGCTACTACAGGCCCACTACCATCAATGACATATATTGTGCTACCTACCTGCTACTACCGGCCCACTGCCATCAATGGCATATATTGTGCTACATACCTGCTACTACCAGCCCACTACCATCAATGACATATATAGTTCTACCTACCTGCTACTACCGGCCCACTACCATCAATGACAAATACTGTGCTACCAACCTGCTACTACCGGCCCACTACCATCAATGTCATATATTGTACTACCTCCCGGCTACTTCTGACCCACTACCATAAATGACAAATATTGTGCTACCTACCTGCTACTACTGGTCCACTGCCATCAATGACATATATTGTGCTACTGGCCCACTACCACCAATGGCATATATTGTGCTATTAACCTGCTACTACCGGCCCACTACCATCAATGACATCTATTGTGCTACCTACCTGCTACTACCGGCCCACTACCATAAATGACATATATTGTGTTACCAACCTGCTACTACCGGCCCACTGCCATCAATGGCATATAGTGTGCTACCTACCTGCTACTACCTGCCCACTACCATCAATGACATATATTGTGCTACCTACCTGCTACTTCAGGCCCATTACCATCAATGACATATATTGTGCTAGCTACCTGCTACTGCCGGCCCACTACAAACAATGGCATATAGTGTGCTACCTACATGCTACTACCGGTCCACTACCATCAATGGCATATATTGTGCTACCTAGCTGCTACTACCGGCCCACTGCCATCAATGGCATATATTGTGCTACCTACCTGCTACTACCAGCCCACTACCATCAATGACATAAATAGTTCTACCTACCTGCTACTACCGGACCACTACCATCAATGACAAATACTGTGCTACCTACCTGCTACTACCGGCCCACTACCATCAATGACAAATATTGTGCTACCTACCTGCTACTACTGGTCCACTGCCATCAGTGACATATATTGTGCTACCTACCTGCTACTACCGGCCCACTACCACCAATGGCATATATTGTGCTATTAACCTGCTACTACCGGCCCACTACCATCAATGACATATATTGTGCTACATACCTACTACTACCGGCCCACTACCATCAATGACATATATTGTGTTACCTACCTGCTACTACCGGCCCACTGTCATCAATGGCATATAGTGTGGTAACTACCTGCTACTACCGGCCCACTACCATCAATGACATATATTGTGCTACCTACCTGCTACTACAGGCCCACTACCATCAATGACATATATTGTGCTAGCTATCTGCTACTACCGACCCACTACCATCAATGGCATATATTGTGCTACCTACATGCTATTACCGGTCCACTACCATCAATGGCATATATTGTGCTACCTACCTGCTACTACCGGCCCACTGCCAACAATGGCATATATTGTGCTACATACCTGCTACTACCATCCCACTACCATCAATGACATATATAGTTCTACCTACCTGCTACTACCGGCCCACTACCATCAATGACAAATACTGTGCTACCTACCTGCTACTACCGGCCCACTACCATCACTGTCATATATTGTGCTACCTACCTGCTACTTCAGGCCCATTACCATCAATGACATATATTGTGCTAGCTACCTGCTACTGCCGGCCCACTACAAACAATGGCATATAGTGTGCTACCTACATGCTACTACCGGTCCACTACCATCAATGTCATATATTGTGCTACCTAGCTGCTACTACCGGCCCACTGCCATCAATGGCATATATTGTGCTACCTACCTACTACTACCAGCCCACTACCATCAATGACATATATAGTTCTACCTACCTGCTACTACCGGACCACTACCATCAATGACAAATACTGTGCTACCTACCTGCTACTACCGGCCCACTACCATCAATGACAAATATTGTGCTACCTACCTGCTACTACTGGTCCACTGCCATCAGTGACATATATTGTGCTACCTACCTGGTACTACCGGCCCACTACCACCAATGGCATATATTGTGCTATTAACCTGCTACTACCGGCCCACTACCATCAATGACATATATTGTGCTACATACCTACTACTACCGGCCCACTACCATCAATGACATATATTGTGTTACCTACCTGCTACTACCGGCCCACTGTCATCAATGGCATATAGTGTGGTAACTACCTGCTACTACCGGCCCACTACCATCAATGACATATATTGTGCTACCTACCTGCTACTACAGGCCCACTACCATCAATGACATATATTGTGCTAGCTATCTGCTACTACCGACCCACTACCATCAATGGCATATAGTGTGCTACCTACCTGCTACTACCGGCCCACTGCCAACAATGGCATATATTGTGCTACATACCTGCTACTACCAGCCCACTACCATCAATGACATATATAGTTCTACCTACCTGCTACTACCGGCCCACTACCATCAATGACAATACTGTGCTACCTACCTGCTACTACCGGCCCACTACCATCACTGTCATATATTGTACTACCTCCCGGCTACTACTGACCCACTACCATAAATGACAAATATTGTGCTACCTACCTGCTACTACTGGTCCACTGCCATCAATGACATATATTGTGCTACCGGCCCACTACCACCAATGGCATATATTGTGCTATTAACCTGCTACTACCGGCCCACTAACACCAATGACATATATTATGCTACCTACCTGCTATTACCGGCCCACTACCATCAATGACATCTATTGTGCTACCTACCTGCTACTACCGGCCCACTACCATCAATGACATATATTGTGCTATCTACCTGCTACTACCAGCCCACTGCCATCAATGACATATATTGTGCTACCTACCTGCTACTACCGGCCCACTACCATCAATGAAATATATTATGCTACCTACCTGCTACTACCGGCCCACTACCATCAATGACATATATTGTGCTACCTACCTGCTACTACCGGTCCACTACCATCAATGACATATATTGTGCTACCTACCTGCTACTACCGGCCCACTACCATCAATGGCATATATTGTGCTACCTACCTGCTACTACCGGCCCACTTTCATCAATGGCATATATTGTGCTACCTACGTGCTACCAACCGGCCCATAACCATCAATGACATATATTGTGCTACCTACCTGCTACTACCGGCCCACTACCACCAATGACATATATTGTGCTACCTACCTGCTATTACCGGCCCACTACCATCAATGACATATATTGTGTTACCTACCTGCTACTACCGGCCCACTGCCATCAATGGCATATAGTGTGCTACCTACCTGCTACTACCGGCCCACTACCATCAATGACATATAGTGTGCTACCTACCTCCTACTTCAGACCCACTACCATCAATGACATATATTGTGCTAGCTACCTGCTACTACCGACCCACTACAATCAATGGCATATATTGTGCTACCTACATGCTACTACCAGTCCACTACCATCAATGGCATATATTGTGCTACCTACCTGCTACTACCGGCCCACTGCATTCAATGGCATATATTGTGCTACCTACCTGCTACTACCAGCCCACTACCATCAATGACATATATAGTTCTACCTAACAGCTACTACCGGCCCACTACCATCAATGACAAATACTGTGCTACCTACCTGCTACTACCGGCCCACTACCATCAATGTCATATATTGTGCTACCTACCTGCTACTACTGACCCACTACCATCAATGACAAATATTGTGCTACCTACCTGATACCACTGATCCACTGCCATCAATGACATATATTGTGCTACGTACCTGCAACTACCGGCCCACTACCACCAATGGCATATATTGTGCTATTAACCTGCTACTACCGGCCCAATACCATCAATGACATATATTGTGCTACCTACCTACTACTACCGGCCCACTACCATCAATGACATATATTGTGTTACCTACCTGCTACTACCGGCCCACTGTCATCAATGGCATATAGTGTGCTACCTACCTGCTACTACCGGCCCACTACCATCAATGACATATATTGTGCTACCTACCTGCTACTACAGGCCCACTACCATCAATGACATATATTGTGCTAGCTACCCGCTACTACCGGTCCACTACCATCAATGGCATATATTGTGCTACCTACCTGCTACTACCGGCCCACTGCCATCAATGGCATATATTGTGCTACCTACCTGCTACTACCAGCCCACTACCATCAATGACATATATAGTTCTACCTACCTGCTACTACCGGCCCACTACCATCAATGACAAATACTGTGCTACCTACCTGCTACTACCGGCCCACTACCATCAATGTCATATATTGTGCTACCTCCCTGCTACTACTGACCCACTACCATCAATGACAAATATTGTGCTACCTACCTGCTACTATTGGTCCACTGCCATCAATGACATATATTGTGCTACCTACCGGCTACTACCGGCCCACTACCACCAATGGCATATATTGTGCTATTAACCTGCTACTACTGGCCCACTAACACCAATGACATATATTATGCTACCTACCTGCTACTACCGGCCCACTACCATCAATGACATATATTGTGCTACCTACCTGCTACTACCGGCCCACTACCATCAATGACATATATTGTGCTACCTACCTGCTACTACCGGCCCACTACCATCAATGACATATATTGTGCTACCTACCTGCTACTACCGGCCCACTACCATCAATGACATATATTGTGCTACCTACCTGCTACTACCGGCCCACTACCATCAATGACATATATTGTGCTACCTACCTGCTACTACCGGCCCACTACCATCAATGACATATATTGTGCTACCTACCTGCTACTACCGGCCCACTACCATCAATGACATATATTGTGCTACCTACCTGCTACTACCGGCCCACTACCATCAATGACATATATTGTGCTACCTACCTGCTACTACCGGCCCACTACCATCAATGACATATATTGTGCTACCTACCTGCTACTACCGGCCCACTACCATCAATGACATATATTGTGCTACCTACCTGCTACTACCGGCCCACTACCATCAATGACATATATTGTGCTACCTACCTGCTACTACCGGCCCACTACCATCAATGACATATATTGTGCTACCTACCTGCTACTACCGGCCCACTACCATCAATGACATATATTGTGCTACCTACCTGCTACTACCGGCCCACTACCATCAATGACATATATTGTGCTACCTACCTGCTACTACCGGCCCACTACCATCAATGACATATATTGTGCTACCTACCTGCTACTACCGGCCACTACCATCAATGCATATATTGTGCTACCTACCTGCTACTACCGGCCCACTACCATCAATGGCATATATTGTGCTACCTACCTGCTACTACCGGCCCACTACCATCAATGACATATATTGTGCTACCTACCTGCTACTACCGGCCCACTACCATCAATGACATATATTGTGCTACCTACCTGCTACTACCGGCCCACTACCATCAATGGCATATATTGTGCTACCTACCTGCTACTACCGGCCCACTACCATCAATGACATATATTGTGCTACCTACCTGCTACTACCGGCCCACTGCCATCAATGACATATATTGTGCTACCTACCTGCTACTACCGGCCCACTACCATCAATGACATATATTGTGCTACCTACCTGCTACTACCGGCCCACTACCATCAATGACATATATTGTGCTACCTACCTGCTACTACCGGCCCACTACCATCAATGACATATATTGTGCTACCTACCTGCTACTACCGGCCCACTGCCATCAATGACATATATTGTGCTACCTACCTGCTACTACCGGCCCACTACCATCAATGACATATATTGTGCTACCTACCTGCTACTACCGGCCCACTACCATCAATGGCATATATTGTGCTACCTACCTGCTACTACCGGCCCACTACCATCAATGACATATATTGTGCTACCTACCTGCTACTACCGGCCCACTACCATCAATGACAAATACTGTGCTACCTACCTGCTACTACCGGCCCACTACCATCAATGTCATATATTGTGCTACCTACCTGCTACTACTGACCCACTACCATCAATGACAAATATTGTGCTACCTACCTGCTACTACTGGTCCACTGCCATCAATGACATATATTGTGCTACCTACCTGCTACTACCGGCCCACTACCACCAATGGCATATATTGTGCTATTAACCTGCTACTACTGGCCCACTAACACCAATGACATATATTATGCTACCTACCTGCTACTACCGGCCCACTACCATCAATGACATATATTGTGCTACCTACCTGCTACTACCGGCCCACTACCATCAATGACATATATTGTGCTATCTACCTGCTACTACCAGCCCACTGCCATCAATGACATATATTGTGCTACCTACCTGCTACTACCGGCCCACTACCATCAATGACATATATTGTGCTACCTACCTGCTACAACCGGCCCATTACCATCAATGACATATATTGTGCTACCTACCTGCTACTACCGGCCCACTACCATCAATGACATATATTGTGCTACCTACCTGCTACTACCGGCCCACTACCATCAATGACATATATTGTGCTACCTACCTGCTACTACCGGCCCACTGCCATCAATGGCATATATTGTGCTACCTACCTGCTACTACCGGCCCACTACCATCAATGGCATATATTGTGCTACCTACCTGCTACTACCGGCCCACTGCCATCAATGGCATATATTGTGCTACCTACCTGCTACTACCGGCCCACTACCATCAATGACATATATTGTGCTACCTACCTGCTACTACCGGCCCACTACCACCAATGACATATATTGTGCTACCTACCTGCTACTACCGGCCCACTACCATCAATGACATATATTGTGCTACCTACCTGCTACTACCGGCCCACTACCATCAATGACATATATTGTGCTACCTACCTGCTACTACCGGCCCACTACCATCAATGACATATATTGTGCTACCTACCTGCTACTACCGGCCCACTACCATCAATGACATATATTGTGCTACTACCTGCTACTACCGGCCCACTACCATCAATGGCATATATTGTGCTACCTACCTGCTACTACCGGCCCACTACCATCAATGACATATATTGTGCTACCTACCTGCTACTACCGGCCCACTACCATCAATGACATATATTGTGCTACCTACCTGCTACTACTGGTCCACTGCCATCAATGACATATATTGTGCTACCTACCTGCTACTACCGGCCCACTACCACCAATGGCATATATTGTGCTATTAACCTGCTACTACGGGCCCACTAACACCAATGACATATATTGTGCTACCTACCTGCTACTACTGGCCCACTACCATCAATGACATATATTGTGCTAGCTACCTGCTACTACCGGCCCACTACCATCAATTGCATATATTGTGCTATCTACCTGCTACTACCGGCCCACTGCCATCAATGGCATATATTGTGCTACCTACCTGCTACTACCAGCCCACTACCATCAATGACATATATAGTTCTACCTACCTGCTACTACCGGCCCACTACCATCAATGACAAATACTGTGCTACCTACCTGCTACTACCGGCCCACTACCATCAATGTCATATATTGTGCTACCTACCTGCTACTACTGACCCACTACCATCAATGACAAATATTGTGCTACCTACCTGCTACTACTGGTCCACTGCCATCAATGACATATATTGTGCTACCTACCTGCTACTACCGGCCCACTACCACCAATGGCATATATTGTGCTATTAACCTGCTACTACCGGCCCACTAACACCAATGACATATATTGTGCTACCTACCTGCTACTACTGGCCCACTACCATCAATGACATATATTCTGCTACCTACCTGCTACTACCGGCCCACTACCATCAATGACATATATTGTGCTACCTACCTGCTACTACTGACCCACTACAATCAATGACATTTATTGTGCTACCTACCGGCCCACTACCATCAATGGCATATATTGTGCTACCTACCCGCTACTACCGGCCCACTGCCATCAATGGCATATATTGTGCTACCTACCTGCTACTACCGGCCCACTACCACCAATGACATATAGTATGCTACCTTCCTGCTACTACCGGCCCACTACCATCAATGACATATATTCTGCTACCTACCTGCTACTACCGGCCCACTACCATCAATGACATATATTGTTCTACCTACCGGCCCACTACCATCAATGCCATATATTGTGCTACCTACCCGCTACTACCGGCCCACTGCCATCAATAGCATATATTGTGCTACCTACCTTCTACTACCGGCCCACTACCATCAATGGCATATATTGTGCTATTACCCGCTACTACCGGCCCACTACCACAATGTATATATTGTGCTACCTCCCTGCTACTACTGACCCACTACACAATGCAAATATGTGCTACCTACCTGCTACTACGGTCCATGCCATCAATGACATATATTGTGCTACCTACCTGCTACTACCGGCCCACTACCAACAATGGCATATATTGTGCTATTAACCTGCTACTACCGGCCCACTAACACCAATGACATATATTGTGCTACCTACCTGCTACTACTGGCCCACTACCATCAATGACATATATTGTGCTACCTACCTGCTACTACCGGCCCACTACCATCAATGACATATATTGTGCTACCTACCTGCTACTACTGACCCACTACAATCAATGACATTTATTGTGCTACCTACCGGCCCACTACCATCAATGGCATATATTGTGCTACCTACCCGCTACTACCGGCCCACTGCCATCAATGGCATATATTGTGCTACCTACCTGCTACTACCGGCCCACTACCACCAATGACATATAGTATGCTACCTTCCTGCTACTACCGGCCCACTACCATCAATGACATATATTCTGCTACCTACCTGCTACTACCGGCCCACTACCATCAATGACATATATTGTTCTACCTACCGGCCCACTACCATCAATGCCATATATTGTGCTACCTACCCGCTACTACCGGCCCACTGCCATCAATAGCATATATTGTGCTACCTACCTTCTACTACCGGCCCACTACCATCAATGGCATATATTGTGCTATCTACCCGCTACTACCGGCCCACTACCATCAATGTCATATATTGTGCTACCTCCCTGCTACTACTGACCCACTACCATCAATGACAAATATTGTGCTACCTACCTGCTACTACTGGTCCACTGCCATCAATGACATATATTGTGCTACCTACCTGCTACTACCGGCCCACTACCACCAATGGCATATATTGTGCTATTAACCTGCTACTACCGGCCCACTAACACCAATGACATATATTGTGCTACCTACCTGCTACTACCGGCCCACTACCATCAATGACATATATTGTGCTACCTACCTGCTACTACCGGCCCACTACCATCAATGACATATATTGTGCTACCTACCTGCTACTACTGCCCCTACACAATGACATTATTGTGCTACCTACGGCCCACTACCATCAATGGCATATATTGTGCTACCTACCCTACTACCGGCCCACTGCCATCAATGGCATATATTGTGCTACCTACCTGCTACTACCGGCCCACTACCACCAATGACATATATTGTGCTACCTACCTGCTACTACCGGCCCACTACCATCAATGACATATATTGTGCTACCTACCTGCTACTACCGGCCCACTACCATCAATGACATATATTGTTCTACCTACCGGCCCACTACCATCAATGCCATATATTGTGCTACCTACCTGCTACTACCGGCCCACTGCCATCAATGGCATATATTGTGCTACCTACCTGCTACTACCGGCCCACTACCATCAATGGCATATATTGTGCTATCTACCTGCTACTACCGGCCCACTACCATCAATGACATATATTGTGCTACCTACCTGCTACTACTGACCCACTACCATCAATGACAAATATGTGCTACCTACCTGCTACTACTGGTCCACTGCCATCAATGACATATATTGTGCTACCTACCTGATACTACCGGCCCACTACCACCAATGGCATATATTGTGCTATTAACCTGCTACTGCCGGCCCACTAACACCAATGACATATATTATGCTACCTACCTGCTACTACAGGCCCACTACCATCAATGACATCTATTGTGCTACCTACCTGCTACTACCGGCCCACTACCATCAATGACATATATTGTGCTACCTACATGCTACTACAGGCCCACTACCATCAATGACATATATTGTGCTAGCTACCTGCTACTACAGGCCCACTACCATCAATGACATATATTGTGCTACCTACCTGCTACTACCGGCCCACTGCCATCAATAGCATATATTGTGCTACCTACCTTCTACTACCGGCTCACTACCATCAATTGCATATATTGTGCTATCTACCCGCTACTACCGGCCCACTACCATCAATGTCATATATTGTGCTACCTCACTGCTACTACTGACCCACTACCATCAATGACAAATATGTGCTACATACCTGCTACTACTGGTCCACTGCCATCAATGACATATATTGTGCTACCTACCTGATACTACCGGCCCACTACCACCAATGGCATATATTGTGCTATTAACCTGCTACTACCGGCCCACTAACACCAATGACATATATTATGCTACCTACCTGCTACTACAGGCCCACTACCATCAATGACATATATTGTGCTACCTACCTGCTACTACCGGCCCACTACCATCAATGACATATATTGTGCTACCTACCTGCTACTACCGGCCCACTACCATCAATGACATATATTGTGCTACCTACCTGCTACTACCGGCCCACTGCCATCAATGGCATATATTGTGCTACCTACCTGCTACTACCAGCCCACTACCATCAATGACATATATAGTTCTACCTACCTGCTACTACCGGCCCACTACCATCAATGACATATACTGTGCTACCTACCTGCTACTACCGGCCCACTACCATCAATGTCATATATT
Organism: Archivesica marissinica; assembly: GCA_014843695.1. Taxonomy (NCBI): domain Eukaryota; kingdom Metazoa; phylum Mollusca; class Bivalvia; order Venerida; family Vesicomyidae; genus Archivesica; species Archivesica marissinica. The sequence goes on along the minus strand of CM026388.1, from coordinate 47,106,574 downwards.
GTGCTACCTACCTGCTACTACTGACCCACTACCATCAATGACAAATATTGTGCTACCTACCTGCTACTACTGGTCCACTGCCATCAATGACATATATTGTGCTACCTACCTGCTACTACCGGCCCACTACCAAATGGCATATATTGTGCTTAACCTGTACTACGGCCCACTAACACCAATAATATATTTGCTACCTACTGTACTAGGCCATACCATCAATGACATATATTCTGCTACCTACCTGCTACTACCGGCCCACTACCATCAATGATATATTGTGCTACCTACCTGCTACTATGACCCACTACAATCAATGACATTATTGTGCTACCTACCGGCCCACTACCATCATGGCATATATTGTGCTACCTACCACTATACCGGCCCACTGCCATCAATGGCATATATTGTGCTACCTACCTGCTACTACCGGCCCACTACCACCAATGACATATAGTATGCTACCTTCCTGCTACTACCGGCCCACTACCATCAATGACATATATTCTGCTACCTACCTGCTACTACCGGCCCACTACCATCAATGACATATATTGTTCTACCTACCGGCCCACTACCATCAATGCCATATATTGTGCTACCTACCCGCTACTACCGGCCCACTGCCATCAATAGCATATATTGTGCTACCTACCTTCTACTACCGGCCCACTACCATCAATGGCATATATTGTGCTATCTACCCGCTACTACCGGCCCACTACCATCAATGTCATATATTGTGCTACCTCCCTGCTACTACTGACCCACTACCATCAATGACAAATATGTGCTACCTACCTGCTACTACTGGTCCACTGCCATCAATGACATATATTGTGCTACCTACCTGCTACTACCGGCCCACTACCACCAATGGCATATATTGTGCTATTAACCTGCTACTACCGGCCCACTAACACCAATGACATATATTATGCTACCTACCTGCTACTACCGGCCCACTACCATCAATGACATATAGTGTGCTACCTACCTGCTACTACCGGCCCACTACCATCAATGACATATATTGTGCTATCTACCTGCTACTACCGGCCCACTGCCATCAATGACATATATTGTGCTACCTACCTGCTACTACCGGCCCACTACCATCAATGACATATATTGTGCTACCTACCTGCTACTACCGGCCCACTACCATCAATGACATATATTGTGCTACCTACCTGCTACTACCGGCCCACTACCATCAATGTCATATATTGTGCTACCTACCTGCTACTACTGACCCACTACCATCAATGACATATATTGTGCTACCTACCTGCTACTACTGGTCCACTGCCATCAATGACATATATTGTGCTACCTACCTGCTACTACCGGCCCACTACCATCAATGGCATATATTGTGCTATTAACCTGCTACTACCGGCCCACTAACACCAATGACATATATTGTGCTACCTACCTGCTACTACTGGCCCACTACCATCAATGACATATATTCTGCTACCTACCTGCTACTACCGGCCCACTACCATCAATGACATATATTGTGCTACCTACCTGCTACTACTGACCCACTACAATCAATGACATATATTGTGCTACCTACCGGCCCACTACCATCAATGGCATATATTGTGCTACCTACCCGCTACTACCGGCCCACTGCCATCAATGGCATATATTGTGCTACCTACCTGCTACTACCGGCCCACTACCACCAATGACATATAGTATGCTACCTACCTGCTACTACCGGCCCACTACCATCAATGACATATATTGTGCTACCTACCTGCTACTACCGGCCCACTACCATCAATGACATATATTGTGCTACCTACCGGCCCACTACCATCAATGCCATATATTGTGCTACCTACCTGCTACTACCGGCCCACTGCCATCAATGGCATATATTGTGCTACCTACCTGCTACTACCGGCCCACTACCATCAATGTCATATATTGTGCTACCTCCCTGCTACTACTGACCCACTACCATCAATGACAAATATGTGCTACCTACCTGCTACTACTGGTCCACTGCCATCAATGACATATATTGTGCTACCTACCTGATACTACCGGCCCACTACCACCAATGGCATATATTGTGCTATTAACCTGCTACTGCCGGCCCACTAACACCAATGACATATATTATGCTACCTACCTGCTACTACAGGCCCACTACCATCAATGACATATATTGTGCTACCTACCTGCTACTACCGGCCCACTACCATCAATGACATATATTGTGCTACCTACATGCTACTACAGGCCCACTACCATCAATGACATATATTGTGCTAGCTACCTGCTACTACAGGCCCACTACCATCAATGACATATATTGTGCTACCTACCTGCTACTACCGGCCCACTACCATCAATTGCATATATTGTGCTATCTACCTGCTACTACCGGCCCACTGCCATCAATGGCATATATTGTGCTACCTACCTGCTACTACCAGCCCACTACCATCAATGACATATATAGTTCTACCTACCTGCTACTACCGGCCCACTACCATCAATGACAAATACTGTGCTACCTACCTGCTACTACCGGCCCACTACCATCAATGTCATATATTGTGCTACCTACCTGCTACTACTGACCCACTACCATCAATGACAAATATTGTGCTACCTACCTGCTACTACTGGTCCACTGCCATCAATGACATATATTGTGCTACCTACCTGCTACTACCGGCCCACTACCACCAATGGCATATATTGTGCTATTAACCTGGTACTACCGGCCCACTAACACCAATTACATATATTGTGCTACCTACCTGCTACTACTGGCCCACTACCATCAATTACATATATTCTGCTACCTACCTGCTACTACCGGCCCACTACTATCAATGACATATATTGTGCTACCTACCTGCTACTACTGACCCACTACAATCAATGACATTTATTGTGCTACCTACCGGCCCACTACCATCAATGGCATATATTGTGCTACCTACCCACTATTACCGGCCCACTGCCATCAATGGCATATATTGTGCTACCTATCTGCTACTACCGGCCCACTACCACCAATGACATATAGTATGCTACCTTCCTGCTACTACCGGCCCACTACCATCAATGACATATATTCTGCTACCTACCTGCTACTACCGGCCCACTACCATCAATGACATATATTGTTCTACCTACCGGCCCACTACCATCAATGCCATATATTGTGCTACCTACCCGCTACTACCGGCCCACTGCCATCAATAGCATATATTGTGCTACCTACCTTCTACTACCGGCCCACTACCATCAATGGCATATATTGTGCTATCTACCCGCTACTACCGGCCCACTACCTTAAATGTCATATATTGTGCTACCTCCCTGCTACTACTGACCCACTACCATCAATGACAAATATGTGCTACCTACCTGCTACTACTGGTCCACTGCCATCAATGACATATATTGTGCTACCTACCTGATACTACCGGCCCACTACCACCAATGGCATATATTGTGCTATTAACCTGCTACTGCCGGCCCACTAACACCAATGACATATATTATGCTACCTACCTGCTACTACAGGCCCACTACCATCAATGACATCTATTGTGCTACCTACCTGCTACTACCGGCCCACTACCATCAATGACATATATTGTGCTACCTACCTGCTATACAGGCCCACTACCATCAATGACATATATTGTGCTACCTACCTGCTACTACCGGCCCACTCCATCAATGACATATATTGGCTACCTACCTGCTACTACCGGCCCACTACCATCAATGCATATATTGTGCTACCTACCTGCTACTACCGGCCCACTACCATCAATGACATATATTGTGCTACCTACCTGCTACTACCGGCCCACTACCATCAATGACATATATTGTGCTACCTACCTGCTACTACCGGCCCACTACCATCAATGGCATATATTGTGCTACCTACCTGCTACTACCGGCCCACTACCATCAATGACATATATTGTGCTACCTACCTGCTACTACCGGCCCACTACCATCAATGACATATATTGTGCTACCTACCTGCTACTACCGGCCCACTACCATCAATGACATATATTGTGCTACCTACCTGCTACTACCGGCCCACTACCATCAATGGCATATATTGTGCTACCTACCTGCTACTACCGGCCCACTACCATCAATGACATATATTGTGCTACCTACCTGCTACTACGGCCCACTACCATCAATGACATATATTGTGCTACCTACCTGCTACTACCGGCCCACTACCATCAATGACATATATTGTGCTACCTACCTGCTACTACTGACCCACTACAATCAATGACATATATTGTGCTACCTACCGGCCCACTACCATCAATGGCATATATTGTGCTACCTACCCGCTACTACCGGCCCACTGCCATCAATGGCATATATTGTGCTACCTACCTGCTACTACCGGCCCACTACCACCAATGACATATAGTATGCTACCTTCCTGCTACTACCGGCCCACTACCATCAATGACATATATTCTGCTACCTACCTGCTACTACCGGCCCACTACCATCAATGACATATATTGTTCTACCTACCGGCCCACTACCATCAATGCCATATATTGTGCTACCTACCCGCTACTACCGGCCCACTGCCATCAATAGCATATATTGTGCTACCTACCTTCTACTACCGGCCCACTACCATCAATGGCATATATTGTGCTATCTACCCGCTACTACCGGCCCACTACCATCAATGTCATATATTGTGCTACCTACCTGCTACTACTGGCCCACTACCATCAATGACAAATATGTGCTACCTACCTGCTACTACTGGTCCACTGCCATCAATGACATATATTGTGCTACCTACCTGATACTACCGGCCCACTACCACCAATGGCATATATTGTGCTATTAACCTGCTACTGCCGGCCCACTAACACCAATGACATATATTATGCTACCTACCTGCTACTACAGGCCCACTACCATCAATGACATCTAGTGTGCTACCTACCTGCTACTACCGGCCCACTACCATCAATGACATATATTGTGCTATCTACCTGCTACAACCAGCCCACTGCCATCAATGACATATATTGTGCTACCTACCTGCTACTACCGGCCCACTGCCATCAATGGCATATATTGTGCTACCTACCTGCTACTACCGGCCCACTACCATCAATGACATATATAGTGCTACCTACCTGCTACTACCGGCCCACTACCATCAATGTCATATATTGTGCTACCTACCTGCTACTACTGACCCACTACCATCAATGACAAATATTGTACTACCTACCTGCTACTACTGGTCCACTGCCATCAATGACAAATATTGTGCTACCTACCTGCTACTACCGGCCCACTACCACCAATGGCATATATTGTGCTATTAACCTGGTACTACCGGCCCACTAACACCAATTACATATATTGTGCTACCTACCTGCTATTACAGGCTCACTACCATCAATGACATCTATTGTGCTACCTTCCTGCTACTACCGGCCCACTACCATCAATGACATATATTGTGCTATCTACCTGCTACAACCAGCCCACTGCCATCAATGACATATATTGTGCTACCTACCTGCTACTACCGGCCCACTACCATCAATGACATATATTGTGCTACCTACCTGCTACAAACCGGCCCATTACCATCAATGACATATATTGTGCTACCTACCTGCTACTACCGGCCCACTACCATCAATGACATATATTATGCTACCTACCTGCTACTACCGGCCCACTGCCATCAATGGCATCTATTGTGCTACCTACCTGCTACTACCGGCCCACTACCATCAATGGCATATATTGTGCTACCTACCTGCTACTACCGGCCCACTGCCATCAATGGCATATATTGTGCTACCTACCTGCTACAAACCGGCCAATTACTATCAATGACATATATTGTGCTACCTACCTGCTACTACCGGCCCACTGCCAGCAATGGCATACAGTGTGCTACCTACCTGCTACTACCGGCCCACTACCACCAATGACATATATTGTGCTACCTACCTGCTACTATCGGCCCACTACCATCAATGACATATATTGTGTTACCTACCTGCTACTACCGGCCCACTGCCAGCAATGGCATACAGTGTGCTACCTACCTGCTACTACCGGCCCACTACCATCAATGACTTATATTGTGCTACCTACATGCTACTACAGGCCCACTACCATCAATGACATATATTGTGCTAGTTACCTGCTTCTACCGGCCCACTACCATCAATGGCATATATTGTGCTACCTACATGCTACTACCGGTCCACTACCATCAATGGCATATATTGTGCTACCTACCTGCTACTACCGGCCCACTGCCATCAATGGCATATATTGTGCTACCTACCTGCTACTACCAGCCCACTACCATCAATGACATATATAGTTCTACCTACCTGCTACTACCGGCCCACTACCATCAATGACAAATACAGTGCTACCTACCTGCTACTACCGGCCCACTACCATCAATGTCATATATTGTGCTACCTACCTGCTACTACTGACCCACTACCATAAATGACAAATATTGTGCTACATACCTGCTATTACTGGTCCACTGCCATCAATGACATATATTGTGCTACCTACCTGCTACTACCGGCCCACTACCACCAATGGCATATATTGTGCTATTAACCTGATACTACGGGCCCACTAACACCAATGACATATATTGTGCTACCTACCTGCTACTACTGGCCCACTACCATCAATGACATATATTCTGCTACCTACCTGCTACTACAGGCCCACTACCATCAATGACATATATTGTGCTAGCTACCTGCTACTACCGGCCCACTACCATCAATGGCATATATTGTGCTACCTACATGCTACTACCGGTCCACTACCATCAATTGCATATATTGTGCTATCTACCTGCTACTTCCGGCCCACTGCCATCAATGGCATATATTGTGCTACCTACCTGCTACTACCAGCCCACTACCATCAATGACATATATAGTTCTACCTACCTGCTACTACTGGCCCACTACCATCAATGACAAATTCTGTGCTACCTACCTGCTATAACCGGCCCACTACCATCAATGTCATATATTGTGCTACCTACCTGCTACTACTGACCCACTACCATCAATGACAAATATTGTACTACCTACCTGCTACTACTGGTCCACTGCCATCAATGACATATATTGTGCTACCTACCTGCTACTACCGGCCCACTACCACCAATGGCATATATTGTGCTATTAACCTGGTACTACCGGCCCACTAACACCAATTACATATATTGTGCTACCTACCTGCTACTACTGGCCCACTACCATCAATTACATATATTCTGCTACCTACCTGCTACTACCGGCCCACTACTATCAATGACATATATTGTGCTACCTACCTGCTACTACTGACCCACTACAATAAATGACATCTATTGTGCTACCTACCGGCCCACTACCATCAATGGCATATATTGTGCTACATACCCGCTACTACCGGCCCACTGCCATCAATGGCATATATTGTGCTACCTACCTGCTATTACCGGCCTACTACCACCAATGACATATAGTATGCTACCTTCCTGCTACTACCGGCCCACTACCATCAATGACATATATTCTGCTATCTACCTGCTACTACCGGCCCACTACCATCAATGACATATATTGTTCTACCTACCGGCCCACTACAATCAATGCCATATATTGTGCTACCTACCCGCTACTACCGGCCCACTGCCATCAATAGCATATATTGTGCTACCTACCTTCTACAACCGGCCCACTACCATCAATGGCATATATTGTGCTATCTACCGCTACTACCGGCCCACTACCATCAATGTCATATATTGTGCTACCTACCTGCTACTACTGACCCACTACCATCAATGACAAATATGTGCTACCTACCTGCTACTACTGGTCCACTGCCATCAATGACATATATTGTGCTACCTACCTGCTACTACCGGCCCACTACCACCAATGGCATATATTGTGCTATTAACCTGCTACTACCGGCCCACTAACACCAATGACATATATTATGCTACCTACCTGCTACTACAGGCCCACTACCATCAATGACATCTATTGTGCTACCTACCTGCTACTACCGGCCCACTACCATCAATGACATATATTGTGCTATCTACCTGCTACTACCAGCCCACTGCCATCAATGACATATATTGTGCTACCTACCTGCTACTACCGGCCCACTACCATCAATGACATATATTGTGCTACCTACCTGCTACTACCGGCCCATTACCATCAATGACATATATTGTGCTACCTACCTGCTACTACCGGCCCACTACCATCAATGACATATATTGTGCTACCTACCTGCTACTACCGTCCCACTCAATGACATATATTGTGCTACCTACCTGCTACTACCGGCCCACTACCATCAATGGCATATATTGTGCTACCTACCTGCTACTACCGGCCCACTACCATCAATGGCATATATTGTGCTACCTACCTGCTACTACCGGCCCACTGCCATCAATGGCATATATTGTGCTACCTACCTGCTACTACCGGCCCACTACCATCAATGACATATATTGTGCTACCTACCTGCTACTACCGGCCCACTACCATCAATGACATATATTGTGCTACCTACCTGCTACTACCGGCCCACTACCATCAATGACATATATTGTGCTACCTACCTGCTACTACCGGCCCACTACCATCAATGACATATATTGTGCTACCTACCTGCTACTACCGGCCCACTACCATCAATGACATATATTGTGCTACCTACCTGCTACTACCGGCCCACTACCATCAATGACATATATTGTGCTACCTACCTGCTACTACCGGCCCACTACCATCAATGACATATATTGTGCTACCTACCTGCTACTACCGGCCCACTACCATCAATGACATATATTGTGCTACCTACCTGCTACTCCGGCCCACTACCATCAATGACATATAGTGCTACCTCTCTACTAGGCCTCACATGCTATAGTGCTACCTACCTGCTACTACCGGCCCACTACCATCAATGACATATATTGTGCTACCTACCGGCCCACTACCATCAATGGCATATATTGTGCTACCTACCTGCTACTACCGGCCCACTACCATCAATGGCATATATTGTGCTACCTACCTGCTACTACCGGCCCACTACCATCAATGACATATATTGTGCTACCTACCTGCTACTACCGGCCCACTACCATCAATGACATATATTGTGCTACCTACCTGCTACTACTGGCCCACTGCCATCAATGACATATATTGTGCTACCTACCTGCTACTACCGGCCCACTACCACCAATGGCATATATTGTGCTATTAACCTGCTACTACCGGCCCACTAACACCAATGACATATATTGTGCTACCTACCTGCTACTACTGGCCCACTACCATCAATGACATATATTCTGCTACCTGCCTGCTACTACTGACCCACTACAATCAATGACATCTATTGTGCTACCTACCGGCCCACTACCATCAATGCCATATATTGTGCTACCTACCCGCTACTACCGGCCCACTGCCATCAATGGCATATATTGTGCTACCTACCTGCTACTACCGGCCCACTACCACCAATGACATATAGTATGCTACCTTCCTGCTACTACCGGCCCACTACCATCAATGACATATATTCTGCTACCTACCCGCTACTACCGGCCCACTGCCATCAATAGCATATATTGTGCTACCTACCTTCTACTACCGGCCCACTACCATCAATGGCATATATTGTGCTATCTACCCGCTACTACCGGCCCACTGCCATCAATAGCATGTATTGTGCTAACTACCGGCCCACTACCATCAATGCCATATATTGTGCTACCTACCCGCTACTACCGGCCCACTGCCATCAATGGCATATATTGTGCTACCTACCTGCTACTACCGGCCCACTACCACCAATGGCATATATTGTGCTATTAACCTGCTACTACCGGCCCACTAACACCAATGACATATATTGTGCTACCTACCTGCTACTACTGGCCCACTACCATCAATGACATATATTCTGCTACCTACCTGCTACTACAGGCCCACTACCATCAATGACATATATTGTGCTAGCTACCTGCTACTAACGGTCCACTACCATCAATGGCATATATTGTGCTACATACATGCTACTACCGGTCCACTACCATCAATGGCATATATTGTGCTACCTACCTGCTACTACCGGCCCACTGCCATCAATGGCATATATTGTGCTACCTACCTGCTACTACCAGCCCACTACCATCAATGACATATATAGTTCTACCTACCTGCTACTACCGGCTCTCTACCATCAATGACAAATACTGTGCTACCTACCTGCTACTACCGGCCCACTACCATCAATGACATATATTGTGCTACCTACCTGCTACTACTGGCCCACTGCCATCAATGACATATATTGTGCTACCTACCTGCTACTACCGGCCCACTACCATCAATGGCATATATTGTGCTACTTACCTGCTACTACCGGCCCACTAACATCAATGACATATATTGTGCTACCTACCTGCTACTACCGGCCCACTACCACCAATGACATATAGTATGCTACCTTCCTGCTACTACCGGCCCACTACCATCAATGACATATATTCTGCTACCTACCTGCTACTACCGGCCCACTACCATCAATGACATATATTGTTCTACCTACCGGCCCACTACCATCAATGCCATATATTGTGCTACCTACCCGCTACTACCGGCCCACTGCCATCAATAGCATATAGTGTGCTACCTACCTTCTACTACCGGCCCACTACCATCAATGGCATATATTGTGCTATCTACCCGCTACTACCGGCCCACTACCATCAATGTCATATATTGTGCTACCTCCCAGCTACTACTGACCCACTACCATAAATGACAAATATTGTGCTACTTACCTGCTACTACTGGTCCACTGCCATCAATGACATATATTGTGCTAGATACCTGCTACTACCGGCCCACTACCATCAATGGCATATATTGTGCTACCTACATGCTACTACCGGTCCACTACCATCAATGGCATATATTGTGCTACCTACTTGCTACTACCGGCCCACTGCCATCAATGGCATAAATTGTGCTACCTACCTGCTACTACCAGCCCACTACCATCAATGACATATATAGTTCTACCTACCTGGTACTACTGGCCCACTACCATCAATGACAAATACTGTGCTACCTACCTGCTACTACCCGCCCACTACCATCAATGTCATATATTGTGCTACCTACCTGATACTACTGACCCACTACCATCAATGACAAATATTGTGCTACCTACCTGCTACTACTGGTCCACTGCCATCAATGACATATATTGTGCTACCTACCTGCTATTACCGGCCCACTACCACCAATGGCATATATTGTGCTTTTAACCTGCTACTACCGGCCCACTAACACCAATGACATATATTATGCTACCTACTTGCTACTACCGGCCCACTACCATCAATGACATCTATTGTGCTACCTACCTGCTACTACCGGCCCACTACCATCAATGACATATATTGTGCTATCTACTTGCTACTACCAGCCCACTGCCATCAACGACATATATTGTGCTACCTACCTGCTACTACCGGCCCACTACCATCAATGACATATATTGTGCTACCTACCTGCTACAAACCGGCCCATTACCATCAATGACATATATTGTGCTACCTACCTGCTACTACCGTCCCACTACCATCAATGACATATATTGTGCTACCTACCTGCAACTACCGGTCCACTACCATCAATGACATATATTGTGCTACCTACCTGCTACTACCGGCCCACTGCCATCAATGGCATCTAGTGTGCTACCTACCTGCTACTACCGGCCCACTACCATCAATGTCATATATTGTGCTACCTACCTGCTACTACCGGCCCACTGCCATCAATGGCATACATTGTGCTACCTACCTGCTACAAACCGGCCCATTACTATCAATGACATATATTGTGCTACCTACCTGCTACTACCGGCCCACTACCACCAATGACATATATTGTGCTACCTACCTGCTACTACCGGCCCACTACCATCAATGACATATATTGTGTTACCTACCTGCTACTACCGGCCCACTGCCATCAATGGCATATAGTGTGCTACCTACCTGCTACTACCGGCCCACTACCATCAATGACATATATTGTGCTACCTACATGCTACTACAGGCCCACTACCATCAATGACATATATTGTGCTACCTACCTGCTACTACAGGCCCACTACCATCAATGACATATATTGTGCTAGCTACCTGCTACTACCGGTCCACTACCATCAATGGCATATATTGTGCTACCTACATGCTACTACCTGTCCACTACCATCAATGGCATATATTGTGCTACCTACCTGCTACTACCGGCCCACTGCCATCAATGGCATATATTGTGCTACCTACCTGCTACTATCAGCCCACTACCATCAATGACATATATAGTTCTACCTACCTGCTACTACCGGCCCACTACCATCAATGACAAATACTGTGCTACCTACCTGCTACTACCGGCCCACTACCATCAATGTCATATATTGTGCTACCTACCTGCTACTACTGGTCCACTGCCATCAATGACATATATTGTGCTACCTACCTGCTACTACCGGCCCACTACCACCAATGGCATATATTGTGCTATTAACCTGCTACTACCGGCCCACTAACACCAATGACATATATTGTGCTACCTACCTGCTACTACTGGCCCACTACCATCAATGACATATATTCTGCTACCTACCTGCTACTACCGGCCCACTACCATCAATGACATATATTCTGTTACCTAACGGCCCACTACCATCAATGCCATATATTGTGCTACCTACCCGCCACTATCGGTCCACTGCCATCAATGGCATATATTGTGCTAACTACCTGCTACTACCGGCCCACGACAATCAATGACATATATTGTGCTACCTACCTGCTACTACCAGCCCACTACCATCAATGACATATATTGTGCTACCTACCTGCTACTACCGGTCCACTGCCATCAATGACATATATTGTGCTACCTACCTGCTACTACCGGCACACTGCCATCAATGACATATATTGTGCTACCTACCGGCCCACTACCATCAATGCCATATATTGTGCTACCTACCCGCCACTACCGGCCCACTGCCATCAATGGCATATATTGTGCTATCTACCTGCTACTACCGGCGCACTACCATCAATGGCATATATTGTGCTATCTACCCGCTACTACCGGCCCACTACCATCAATGTTATATATTGTGCTACCTACCTGCTACTACTGACCCACTACCATCAATGACAACTATTGTGCTACCTACCTGCTACTACCGGCCCACTACCAACAATGGCATATATTGTGCTATTTACCTGCTACTACCGTCCCACTAACACCAATGACATATATTGTGCTACCTACCTGCTACTACCGGCCCACTACCATCAATGATATATATTCTGCTACCTACCTGCTACTACCGGCCCACTGCCATCAATGGCATATATTGTGCTACCTACCTGCTACTACCGGCCCACTACCATCAATGACATATATAGTACTACCTACCTGCTACTACCGGCCCACTACCATCAATGACAAATACTGTGTGCTACCTACCTGCTACTACCGGCCCACTACCATCAATGTCATATATTGTGCTATCTACCTGCTATTACTGACCCACTGCCATCAATGACATATATTGTGCTACCTACCTGCTACTACCGGCCCACTACCACCAATGGCATATTTTGTGCTATTTACCTGCTACTACCGGCCCACTACCATCAATGACATATATTCTGCTACCTACCTGCTACTACCGGCCCACTACCATCAATGACATATATTCTGCTACCTACCGGACCACTACCATCAATGCCATATATTGTGCTACCTACCTGCTACTACGGTCCACTGCCATCAATGGCATATATTGTGCTAACTACCTGCTACTACCGGCCCACACAATCAATGACATCATTGTGCTACCTACCTGCTACTACCGGCCCACTACCATCAATGTCATATATTGTGCTACCTACCTGCTACTACCGGCCCACTGCCATCAGTGACATATATTGTCATATATTGTGCTACCTACCTGCTACTACCGGCCCACTACCATCAATGGCATATATTGTGCTAACTACCTGCTACTACCGGCCCACTACCATCAATGACATCTATTGTGCTACCTACCTGCTACTACCGGCCCACTGCCATCAATGACATATATTGTGCTACCTACCTGCTACTACCGGCCCACTACCATCAATGGCATATATTGTGCTACCTACCTGCTACTACCGGCCCACTACCATCAATGACATATATTGTGCTACCTACCTGCTACTACCGGCCCACTACCATCAATGACATATATTGTGCTACCTACCTGCTACTACCGGCCCACTACCATCAATGACATATATTGTGCTACCTACCTGCTACTACCGGCCCACTACCATCAATGACATATATTGTGCTACCTACCTGCTACTACCGGCCCACTACCATCAATGACATATATTGTGCTACCTACCTGCTACTACCGGCCCACTACCATCAATGACATATATTGTGCTACCTACCTGCTACTACCGGCCCACTACCATCAATGACATATATTGTGCTACCTACCTGCTACTACCGGCCCACTACCATCTATGACATATATTGTGCTACCTACCGGCCCACTACCATATATTGTGCTACCTACCTGCTACTACCGGCCCACTGCCATCAATGGCATATATTGTGCTACCTACCTGCTACTACCTGCCCACTACCATCAATGGCATATATTGTGCTACCTACCTGCTACTACCGGCCCACTGCCATCAATGGCATATATTGTGCTACCTACCTGCTACTACCGGTCCACTACCATCAATGGCATATATTGTGCTATTTACCTGCTACTACCGGCCCACTACCATCAATGACAAATACTGTGCTACCTACCTGCTACTACTGACCCACTACCATCAATGACAACTAGTGTGCTACTTACCTGCTACTACCGGCCCACTACCAACAATGGCATATATTGTGCTATTTACCTGCTACTACCGTCCCACTAACACCAATGACATATATTGTGCTACCTACCTGCTACTACCGGCCCACTACAATCAATGATATATATTCTGCTACCTACCTGCTACTACCGGCCCACTGCCATCAATGGCATATATTGTGCTACCTACCTGCTACTACCGGCCCACTACCATCAATGACATATATAGTACTACCTACCTGCCACTACCGGCCCACTACCATCAATGACAAATACTGTGCTACCTACCTGCTACTACCGGCCCACTACCATCAATGTCATATATTGTGCTATCTACCTGCTATTACTGACCCACTGCCATCAATAACATATATTGTGCTACCTACCTGCTACTACCGGCCCACTACCACCAATGGCATATTTTGTGCTATTTACCTGCTACTACCGGCCCACTACCATCAATGACATATATTCTGCTACCTACCTGCTACTACCGGCCCAGTACCATCAATGACATATATTCTGCTACCTACCGGCCCACTACCATCAATGCCATATATTGTGCTACCTACCCGCCACTACAGGTCCACTGCCATCAATGGCATATATTGTGCTAACTACCTGCTACTACCGGCTCACAACAATCAATGACATCAATTGTGCTACCTACCTGCTACTACCGGCCCACTACCATCAATGTCATATATTGTGCTACCTACCTGCTACTACCGGTCCACTGCCATCAGTGACATATATTGTCATATATTGTGCAACCTACCTGCTACTACCGGCCCACTACCATCAATGGCATATATTGTGCTAACTACCTGCTACTACCGGCCCACGACAATCAATGACATCAATTGTGCTACCTACCTGCTACTACCGGTCCACTGCCATCAATGACATATATTGTCATATATTGTGCTACCTACCTGCTACTACCGGCCCACTACCATCAATGGCATATATTGTGCTAACTACCTGCTACTACCGGCCCACGACAATCAATGACATCAATTGTGCTACCTACCTGCTACTACCGGCCCACTACCATCAATGACATATATTCTGCTACCTACCTGCTACTACCGGCCCACTACCATCAATGACATATATTGTGCTACCTACCTGCTACTACCGGCCCACTACCATCAATGACATATATTGTGCTACCTACCTGCTACTACCGGCCCACTACCATCAATGACATATATTGTGCTACCTACTTGCTACTACCCGCCCACTACCATCTATGACATATATTCTGCTACCTACCTGCTACTACCGGCCCACTACCATCAATGTCATATATTGTGCTATCTACCTGCTACTACCGGCCCACAACCACCAATGACATCAATTGTGCTACCTACCTGCTACTACCGGCCCACTACCATCAATGTCATATATTGTGCTACCTACCTGCTACTACCGGTCCACTGCCATCAATGACATATATTGTCATATATTGTGCTACCTACCTGCTACTACCGCCCACTACCATCAATGGCATATATTGTGCTAACTACCTGCTACTACCGGCCCACGACAATCAATGACATCAATTGTGCTACCTACCTGCTACTACCGGTCCACTGCCATCAATGACATATATTGTCATATATTGTGCTACCTACCTGCTACTACCGGCCCACTACCATCAATGGCATATATTGTGCTACCTACCTGCTACTACCGGCCCACTACCATCAATGACATCTATTGTGCTACCTACCTGCTACTACCGGCCCACTACCATCAATGACATATATTGTGCTACCTACCTGCTACTACCGGTCCACTGCCATCAATGACATATATTGTTTTGTGCTACCTACCTGCTACTACCGGCCCACTACCACCAATGGCATATATTGTGCTATTTACCTGCTACTACCGGCCCACTAACACCAATGACATATATTGTGCTACCTACCTGCTACTACCGGCCCACTACCATCAATGACATATATTCTGCTACCTACCTGCTACTACCGGCCCACTACCATCAATGACATATATTGTGCTACCTACCTGCTACTACCGGCCCACTACCATCTATGACATATATTGTGCTACCTACCTGCTACTACCGGCCCACTACCATCAATGACATATATTGTGCTACCTACCTGCTACTACCGGCCCACTACCATCAATGACATATATTCTGCTACCTACCTGCTACTACCGGCCCACTACCATCTATGACATATATTCTGCTACCTACCTGCTACTACCGGCCCACTGCCATCAATGGCATATATTGTGCTACCTACTGCTACTACCGCCCACTACCGTCAATGGCATATATTGTGCTAACTACCTGCTACTACCGGCCCACTGCCATCAATGGCATCTATTGTGCTACCTACTTGCTACTACCGGTCCACTACCACCAATGGCATATATTGTGCTATTTAACTGCTACTACCGGCCCACTACCATCAATGACAAATATTGTGCTACCTACCTGCTACTACCGGCCCACTACCATCAATGTCATATATTGTGCTATCTACCTGCTAATACTGACCCACTACCACCAATGTCATATATTGTGCTATTTAACTGCTACTACCGTCCCACTACCATCAATGACATATATTGTGCTACCTACCTGCTACTACCGGCCCACTACCATCAATGACATATATTGTGCTACCTACCTGTTACTACTGACCCACTACAATCAATGACATATATTGTGCTACCTACCTCCTACTACCGGCCCACTACCATCAATGACATATATTGTGCTACCTACCTGTTACTACTGACCCACTACAATCAATGACATATATTGTGCTACCTACCTCCTACTACCGGCCCACTACCATTAATGACATATATTCTGCTACCTACCTGCTACTACCTGCCCACTGCCATCAATGGCATATATTGTGCTACCTACCTGCTACTACCGGCCCACTACCATCAATGACATATATAGTTCTACCTACCTGCTACTACCGGCCCACTACCATCAATGACAAATACTGTGCTACCTACTTGCTACTACCGGCCCACTACCATCAATGTCATATATTGTGCTACCTACCTGCTGCTACTGACCCACTACCATCAATGACAAATATTGTGCTACCTACCTGGTACTACCGGACCACTGTCATTAATGACATATATTGTGCTACCTACCTGCTACTACCGGCCCACTACCATCAATGACATATATTCTGCTACCTACCTGCTACTACCGGCCCACTACCATCAATGATATATATTCTGCTACCTACAGGCCCACTACCATCAATGCCATATATTGTGCTACCTACCCGCCACTACCGGTCCACTGCCATCAATGGCATATATTGTGCTAACTACCTGCTACTACCGGCCCACGACAATCAATGACATCAATTGTGCTACCTACCTGCTATTACCGGCCCACTACCATCAATGACATATAGTGTGCTACCTACCTGCTACTACTGGTCCACTGCCATCAATGACATATATTGTCATATATTGAGCTACCTACCTGCTACTACCGGCCCACTACCACCAATGGCATATATTGTGCTATTTACCTGCTACTACCGGCCCACTAACACCAATGACATATATTGTGCTACTTACCTGCTACTACCGGCCCACTACCATCAATGACATATATTCTGCTACCTACCTGCTACTACCGGCCCACTACCATCTATGACATATATTGTGCTACCTACCTGCTACTACCGGCCCACTACCATCAATGACATATATTGTGCTACCTACCTGCTACTACCGGCCCACTACCATCAATGACATATATTCTGCTACCTACCTGCTACTACCCGCCCACTACCATCTATGACATATATTCTGCTACCTACCTGCTACTACCGGCCCACTACCATCTATGACATATATTGTGCTATCTACCGGCCCACTACCATATATTGTGCTACCTACCAGCTACTACCGGCCCACTGCCATCAATGGCATATATTGTGCTACCTACCTGCTACTACCTGCCCACTACCGTCAATGGCATATATTGTGCTAACTACCTGCTACTACCAGCCCACTGCCATCAATGGCATCTATTGTGCTACCTACTTGCTACTACCGGTCCACTACCACCAATGGCATATATTGTGCTATTTAACTGCTACTACCGTCCCACTAACACCAATGACATATATTGTGCTACCTACCTGCTACTACCGGCCCACTACCATCAATGTCATATATTGTGCTACCTACCTGCTACTACTGACCCACTAACACCAATGGCATATATTGTGCTATTTACCTGCTAATAACGGCCCACTAACACCAATGACATATATTGTGCTACCTACCTGCTACTACCTGCCCACTACCATCAATGACATATATTCTGCTACCTACCTGCTACTACCGACCCACTACCATCAATGACATCTATTCTGCTACCTACCTGCTACTACCGGCCCACTACCATCAATGACATCTATTCTGCTACCTACCTGCTACTACCGGCCCACTACTATCAATGACAAATACTGTGCTACCTACTTGCTACTACCGGCCCACTACCATCAATGTCATATATTGTGCTACCTACCTGCTACTACTGACACACTACCATCAATGACAAATATTGTGCTACCTACCTGCTAGTACCGCACCACTACCATCAATGACATTTATAGTTCTACCTACCTGATACTATCGGCCCACTACCATCAATGACAAATACTGTGCCACCTACCTGCTACTACCGGCCCACTACCATCAATGTCATATATTGTGCTACCTACCTGCTACTACTGACCCACTAACACCAATGGCATATATTGTGCTATTTACCTGCTAATAACGGCCCACTAACACCAATGACATATATTGTGCTACCTACCTGCTACTACCGGCCCACTACCATCAATGACATATATTCTGCTACCTACCTGCTACTACCGGCCCACTACCATCAATGACATCTATTCTGCTACCTACCTGCTACTACCGGCACACTACCATCAATGACATTTATTCTGCTACCTACCTGCTACTACCGGCCCACTACTATCAATGACAAATACTGTGCTACCTACTTGCTACTACCGGCCCACTACCATCAATGTCATATATTGTGCTACCTACCTGCTACTACTGACCCACTACCATCAATGACAAATATTGTGCTACCTACCTGCTAGTACCGCACCACTGCCATCAATGACATATATCGTGCTACCTACCTGCTACTACCGGCCCACTACCACCAATGGCATATATTGTGCTATTTACCTGCTAATACCGGCCCACTAACACCAATGACATATATTGTGCTACCTACCTGCTACTACCGGCCCACTACCATCAATGACATATATTCTGCTACCTACCTGCTACTACCGGCCCACTACCATCAATGACATCTATTCTGCTACCTACCTGCTACTACTGGCCCACTACCATCAATGACATATATTGTGCTACCTACCGGACCACTACCATCAATGCCATATATTGTGCTACCTACCCGCCCACTGCCATCAATGGCATATATTGTGCTACCTACCTGCTAATACTGACCCACTGCCATCAATGGCATATATTGTGCTACCTACCTGCTACTACCGGCCCACTACCATCAATGACATATATTGTGCTACCTACCTGCTACTACCGGTCCACTGCCATCAATGACATATATTGTCATATATTGTGCTACCTACCTGCTACTACCGGCCCACTACCACCAATAGCATATATTGTGCTATTTACCTGCTACTACCGGTCCACTAACACCAATGACATATATTGTGCTACCTACCTGCTACTACCGGCCCACTACCATCAATGACATATATTCTGCTACCTACCTGCTACTACCGGCCCACTACCACCAATGACATATATTGTGCTACCTACCTGCTACTACCGGCCCACTACCATCTATGACATATATTGTGCTACCTACCTGCTACTACCGGCCCACTACCATTAATGATATATATTCTGCTACCTACCTGCTACTACCCGCCCACTACCATCTATGACATATATTCTGCTACCTACCTGCTACTACCGGCCCACTACCATCTATGACATATATTGTGCTACCTACCGGCCCACTACAATATATTGTGCTACCTACCAGCTACTACCGGCCCACTGCCATCAATGGCATATATTGTGCTACCTACCTGCTACTACCTGCCCACTACCGTCAATGGCATATATTGTGCTACCTACCTGCTACTACCGGCCCACTGCCATCAATGGCATCTATTGTGTTACCTACTTGCTACTACCGGTCCACTACCACCAATGGCATATATTGTGCTACTTAACTGCTACTACCGGCCCACTAACACCAATGACATATATTGTGCTACCTACCTGCTACTACTGACCCACTACCATCAATGACAAATATTGTGCTACCTACCTGCTACTACCGGTCCACTACCATCAATGACATATATTGTGCTACCTACCTGCTACTACCGGCCCACTACCACTTATGGCATATATTGTGCTATTTAACTGCTACTACCGTCCCAATAACACCAATGACATATATTGTGCTACCTACCTGCTACTACCGGCCCACTACCATCAATGACATATATTATGCTACCTACCTGCTACTACCGGCCCACTGCCATCAATGGCATATATTGTGCTACCTACCTGCTACTATCGGCCAACTACCATCAATGACATTTATAGTTCTACCTACCTGATACTACCGGCCCACTACCATCAATGACAAATACTGTGCTACCTACCTGCTACTACCGGCCCACTACCATCAATGTCATATATTGTGCTACCTACCTGCTATTACTGACCCACTACCATCAATGACAAATATTGTGCTACCTACCTGCTACTACCGGACCACTGCAATCAATGACATATATTGTGCTACCTACCTGCTACTACCGGCCCACTACCACCAATGGCATACATTGTGCTATTTACCTGCTACTACCGGCCCACTAAAACCAATGACATATATTGTGCTACGTACCTGCTACTACCGGCCCACTACCATCAATGACATCTATTGTGCTACCTACCTGCTACTACCGGCCCACTGCCATCAATGGCATATATTGTGCTACCTACCTGCTACTACCGGCCAACTACCATCAATGACAAATAATGTGCTACCAACCTGCTACTACCGGCCCACTACCATCAATGTCATATATTGTGCTACCTACCTGCTACTACTGACCCACTACCATCAATGACAAATATTGTGCTACCTACCTGCTACTACCGGTCCACTACCATCAATGACATATATTGTGCTACCTACCTGCTACTACCGGTCCACTACCATCAATGACATATATTGTGCTACTTACCTGCTACTACCGGCCCACTACCATCAATGACATATATTCTGCTACCTAACGGCCCACTACCATCAATGCCATATATTGTGCTACCTACCCGCCACTACTGGTCCACTGCCATCAATGGCATATATTGTGCTAACTACCTGCTACTACCGGCCCACGACAATCAATGACATCAATTGTGCTACCTACCTGCTACTACTGGCCCACTATCATTAATGACATATATTGTGCTACCTACCTGCTACTACCGGTCCAATGCCATCAATGACATATATTGTGCTACCTACATGCTACTACCGGCCCACTACCACCAATGGCATATATTGTGCTATTTACCTGCTAATACCGGCCCACTAACACCAATGACATATATTGTGCTAACTACCTGCTACTACCGGCCCACTACCATCAATAACATATATTCTGCTACCTACCTGCTACTACCGGCCCAATACCACCAAAGACATATATTGTGATACCTACCTGCTACTACCGGCCCACTACCATCTATGACATATATTGTGCTATCTACTTGCTACTACCGGCCCACTACCATCAATGACATATATTGTGCTACCTACCTGCTACTACCGGCCCACTACCATCAATGACATATATTCTGCTACCTACCTGCTACTACCGGCCCACTACTATCTATGTCATATATTCTGCTACCTACCTGCTACTACCGGCCCACTACCATCTATGACATATATTGTGCTACCTACCTGCTAATACTGACCCACTGCCATCAATGGCATATATTGTGCTACCTACCTCTACTAGCGGCCCACTACCATCAATGACATATATTGTGCTACCTACCTGCTACTACCGGTCCACTGCCATCAATGACATATATTGTCATATATTGTGCTACCTACCTGCTACTACCGGCCCACTACCACCAATAGCATATATTGTGCTATTTACCTGCTACTACCGGCCCACTAACACCAATGACATATATTGTGCTACCTACCTGCTACTACCGGCCCACTACCATCAATGACATATATTCTGCTACCTACCTGCTACTACCGGCCCACTACCACCAATGACATATATTGTGCTACCTACCTGCTACTACCGGCCCACTACCATCTATGACATATATTGTGCTACCTACCTGCTACTACCGGCCCACTACCATTAATGATATATATTCTGCTACCTACCTGCTACTACCCGCCCACTACCATCTATGACATATATTCTGCTACCTACCTGCTACTACCGGCCCACTACCATCTATGACATATATTGTGCTACCTACCGGCCCACTACAATATATTGTGCTACCTACCAGCTACTACCGGCCCACTGCCATCAATGGCATATATTGTGCTACCTACCTGCTACTACCTGCCCACTACCGTCAATGGCATATATTGTGCTACCTACCTGCTACTACCGGCCCACTGCCATCAATGGCATCTATTGTGTTACCTACTTGCTACTATCGGTCCACTACCACAATGGCATATATTGTGCTATTTAACTGCTACTACCGGCCCACTAACACCAATGACATATATTGTGCTACCTACCTGCTACTACTGACCCACTACCATCAATGACAAATATTGTGCTACCTACCTGCTACTACCGGTCCACTACCATCAATGACATATATTGTGCTACCTACCTGCTACTACCGGCCCACTACCACTTATGGCATATATTGTGCTATTTAACTGCTACTACCGTCCAACTACCAATGACATATATTGTGCTACCTACCTGCTACTACCGGCCCACTACCATCAATGACATATATTCTACCTACCTGCTACTACCGGCCCACTGCCATCAATGGCATATATTGTGCTACCTACCTGCTACTACCGGCCCACTACCATCAATGACATTTATAGTTCTACCTACCTGATACTACCGGCCCACTACCATCAATGACAAATACTGTGCTACCTACCTGCTACTACCGGCCCACTACCATCAATGTCATATATTGTGCTACCTACCTGCTATTACTGACCCACTACCATCAATGACAAATATTGTGCTACCTACCTGCTACTACCGGACCACTGCAATCAATGACATATATTGTGCTACCTACCTGCTACTACCGGCCCACTACCACCAATGGCATACATTGTGCTATTTACCTGCTACTACCGGCCCACTAAAACCAATGACATATATTGTGCTACCTACCTGCTACTACCGGCCCACTACCATCAATGACATCTATTGTGCTACCTACCTGCTACTACCGGCCCACTGCCATCAATGGCATATATTGTGCTACCTACCTGCTACTACCGGCCAACTACCATCAATGACAAATAATGTGCTACCAACCTGCTACTACCGGCCCACTACCATCAATGTCATATATTGTGCTACCTACCTGCTACTACTGACCCACTACCATCAATGACAAATATTGTGCTACCTACCTGCTACTACCGGTCCACTACCATCAATGACATATATTGTGCTACTTACCTGCTACTACCGGCCCACTACCATCAATGACATATATTCTGCTACCTAACGGCCCACTACCATCAATGCCATATATTGTGCTACCTACCCGCCACTACCGGTCCACTGCCATCAATGGTATATATTGTGCTAACTACCTGCTACTACCGGCTCACGACAATCAATGACATCAATTGTGCTACCTACCTGCTACTACTGGCCCACTACCATCAATGACATATATTGTGCTACCTACCTGCTACTACCGGTCCAATGCCATCAATGACATATATTGTGCTACCTACCTGCTACTACCGGCCCACTACCACCAATGGCATATATTGTGCTATTTACGTGCTAATACCGGCCCACTAACACCAATGACATATATTGTGCTAACTACCTGCTACTACCGGCCCACTACCATCAATGACATATATTCTGCTACCTACCTGCTACTACCGGCCCACTACCACCAAAGACATATATTGTGATACCTACCTGCTACTACCGGCCCACTACCATCTATGACATATATTGTGCTATCTACCTGCTACTACCGGCCCACTACCATCAATGACATATATTGTGCTACCTACCTGCTACTACCGGCCCACTACCATCAATGACATATATTCTGCTACCTACCTGCTACTACCGGCCCACTACTATCTATGTCATATATTCTGCTACCTACCTGCTACTACCGGCCCACTACCATCTATGACATATATTGTGCTAACTACCGGCCCACTACCATATATTGTGCTACCTACCTGCTACTACCGGCCCACTGCCATCAATGGCATATATTGTGCTACCTACCTGCTACTACCGGCCCACTGCCATCAATGGCATATATTGTGCTACATACCTGCTACTACCGGCCCACTACCATCAATGACATATATAGTTCTATCTACCTGCTACTACCGGCCCACTACCATCAATGACAAATACTGTGCTACATACTTGCTACTACCGTCCCACTACCATCAATGTCATATATTGTGCTACCTACCTGCTACTACTGACCCACTGCCATCAATGACATATATTGTGCTAGCTACCTACTACTACCGGCCCACTACCACCAATGGCATATATTGTGCTATGTACCTGCTACTACCGTCCCACTAACACCAATGACATATATTGTGCTACCTACCTGCTACTACCGGCCCACTACCATCAATGACATATATTCTGCTACCTACCTGCTACTACCGGCCCACTACCATCAATGACATATATTGTGCTACCTACCTGTTACTACTGACCCACTACAATCAATGACATATATTCTGCTACCTACCTGCTACTACCGGCCCACTGCCATCAATGGCATATATTGTGCTACCTACCTGCTACTACCGGCCCACTTCCATCAATGACATATATAGTTCTATCTACCTGCTACTACCGGCCCACTACCATCAATGACAAATACTGTGCTACATACTTGCTACTACCGTCCCACTACCATCAATGTCATATATTGTGCTACCTACCTGCTACTACTGACCCACTGCCATCAATGACATATATTGTGCTACCTACCTGCTACTACCGGCCCACTACCACCAATGGCATATATTGTGCTATTTACCAACTACTACCGGCCCACTAACACCAATGACATATATTGTGCTACCTACCAGCTCTTACCGGCCCACTACCATCAATGGCATATATTGTGCTACCTACCTGCTACTACCGGCGCACTACCATCAATGGCAAATATTGTGCTATCTACCCTCTACTACCGGCCCACTGCCATCAATGACATATATTGTGCTACCTACCTGCTAATACTGACCCACTGCCATCAATGGCATATAGTGTGCTACCTATCTGCTACTACCGGCCCACTACCATCAATGACATATATTCTGCTACCTACCTGCTACTACCGGCCCACTACTATCAATGACATATAATCTGAACCTACCGGCCCACTACTATCAATGACATATATTCTGCTACCTACCGGCCCACTACCACCAATGGCATATATTGTGCTATTTAACTGCCACTACCGGCCTACTAACACCAATGACATATATTGTGCTACCTACCTGCTACTACCGGCCCACTACCATCAATGACAAATACTGTGCTACCTAACTGCTACTACCGGCCCACTACCATCAATGTCATATATTGTGCTACCTACCTGCTACTACTGACCCACTACCATCAATGACAAATATTGTGCTACCTACCTGCTACTACCGGTCCACTACCATCAATGACATATATTGTGCTACCTACCTGCTACTACCGGCCCACTACCACCAATGGCATATATTGTGCTATTTAACTGCTACTACCATCCCACTAACACCAATGACATATATTGTGCTACCTACCTGCTACTACCGGCCCACTACCATCAATGACATATATTCTGCTACCTAGCTGCTACTACCGGCCCACTACCATCAATGACATATATTGTGCTACCTACCTGTTACTACTGACCCACTACAATCAATGACATATATTGTGCTACCTACCTGCTACTACCGGCCCACTACCATCAATGACAAATACTGTGCTACCTAACTGCTACTACCGGCCCACTACCATCAATGTCATATATTCTGCTACCTACCTGCTACTACCGGCCCACTACCATCAATGACATATATTGTGCTACCTACCTGTTACTACTGATCCACTACAATCAATGACATATATTCTGCTACCTACCTCCTACTACCGGCCCACTGTCATCAATGACATATATTCTGCTACCTACCTGCTACTACAGGCCCACTGCCATCAATGGCATATATTGTGCTACATACCTGCTACTACCGGCCCACTACCATCAATGACATATATAGTTCTATCTACCTGCTACTACCGGCCCACTACCATCAATGACAAATACTGTGCTACATACTTGCTACTACCGTCCCACTACAATCAATCTCATATATTGTGCTACCTACCTGCTACTACTGACCCACTGCCATCAATGACATATATTGTGCTACCTACCTACTGCTACCGGCCCACTACCACCAATGGCATATATTGTGCTATTTACCTGCTACTACCGTCCCACTAACACCAATGACATATATTGTGCTACCTACCTGCTACTACCGGCCCACTACCATCAATGACATATATTCTGCTACCTACCTGCTACTACCGGCCCACTACCATCAATGACATATATTGTGCTACCTACCTGTTACTACTGACCCACTACAATCAATGACATATATTGTGCTACCTACCTCCTACTACCGGCCCACTACCATCAATGACATATATTCTGCTACCTACCTGCTACTACCGGCCCACTGCCATCAATGGCGTATATTGTGCTACCTACCTGCTACTACCGGCCCACTACCATCAATGATATATATAGTTCTATCTACCTGCTACTACCGGCCCACTACCATCAATGACAAATACTGTGCTACCTACTTGCTACTACCGTCCCACTACCATCAATGTCATATATTGTGCTACCTACCTGCTACTACTGACACACTGCCATCAATGACATATATTGTGCTACCTACCTGCTACTACCGGCCCACTACCACCAATGGCATATATTGTGCTATTTACCTGCTACTACCGGCCCACTAACACCAATGACATATATTGTGCTACCTACCTGCTACTACCGGCCCACTACCATCAATGGCATATATTGTGCTACCTACCTGCTACTACCGGCGCACTACCATCAATGGCAAATAGTGTGCTATCTACCCGCTACTATCGGCCCACTGCCATCAATGGCATATATTGTGCTACCTACCTGCTAATACTGACCCACTGCCATCAATGGCATATAGTGTGCTACATATCTGCTACTACCGGCCCACTACCATCAATGATATATATTCTGCTACCTACCTGCTACTACCGGCCCACTACTATCAATGACATATATTCTGCTACCTACCGGCCCACTACCACCAATGGCATATATTGTGCTATTTACCTGCTACTACCGTCCCACTAACACCAATGACATATATTGTGCTACCTACCTGCTACTACCGGCCCACTACCATCAATGACATATATTCTGCTACCTACCTGCTACTACCGGCCCACTACCATCAATGACATATATTGTGCTACCTACCTGTTACTACTGACCCACTACAATCAATGACATATATTGTGCTACCTACCTCCTACTACCGGCCCACTACCATCAATGACATATATTCTGCTACCTACCTGCTACTACCGGCCCACTGCCATCAATGGCGTATATTGTGCTACCTACCTGCTACTACCGGCCCACTACCATCAATGATATATATAGTTCTATCTACCTGCTACTACCGGCCCACTACCATCAATGACAAATACTGTGCTACCTACTTGCTACTACCGTCCCACTACCATCAATGTCATATATTGTGCTACCTACCTGCTACTACTGACACACTGCCATCAATGACATATATTGTGCTACCTACCTGCTACTACCGGCCCACTACCACCAATGGCATATATTGTGCTATTTACCTGCTACTACCGGCCCACTAACACCAATGACATATATTGTGCTACCTACCTGCTACTACCGGCCCACTACCATCAATGGCATATATTGTGCTACCTACCTGCTACTACCGGCGCACTACCATCAATGGCAAATAGTGTGCTATCTACCCGCTACTATCGGCCCACTGCCATCAATGGCATATATTGTGCTACCTACCTGCTAATACTGACCCACTGCCATCAATGGCATATAGTGTGCTACATATCTGCTACTACCGGCCCACTACAATCAATGATATATATTCTGCTACCTACCTGCTACTACCGGCCCACTACTATCAATGACATATATTCTGCTACCTACCGGCCCACTACTATCAATGACATATATTCTGCTACCTACCGGCCCACTACCACCAATGGCATATATTGTGCAATTTAACTGCCACTACCGGCCCACTAACACCAATGACATATATTGTGCTACCTACCTGCTACTACCGGCCCACTACCATCAATGACAAATACTGTGCTACCTAACTGCTACTACCGGTCCACTACCATCAATGTCATATATTGTGCTACCTACCTGCTAATACTGACCCACTACCATCAATGACAAATATTGTGCTACCTACCTGCTACTACCGGTCCACTACCATCAATGACATATATTGTGCTACCTACCTGCTACTACCGGCCCACTACCACCAATGGCATATATTGTGCTATTTAACTGTTACTACCATCCCACTAACACCAATGACATATATTGTGCTACCTACCTGCTACGACCGGCCCACTACCATCAATGACATATATTCTGCTACCTACCTGCTACTACCGGCCCACGACCATCAATGACATATATTGTGCTACCTACCTGTTACCACTGACCCACTACAATCAATGACATATAGTGTGCTACCTACTTGCTACTACCGGCCCACTACCATCAATAACATATATTCTGCTACCTACCTGCTACTACCGGCCCACTGCCACCAATGGCATATATTGTGCTACCTACCTGCTACTACCGGCCTACTTCCATCAATGACATATAGAGTTCTACCTTCCTGATACTACCGGCCCACTACCATCAATGACAAATACTGTGCTACCTACCTGCTACTACCGGCACACTACCATCAATGTCATATATTGTGCTACATACCTGCTACTACTGACCCACTACCATCAATGACAAATATTGTGCTACCTACCTGCTACTACCGGTCCACTACCATCAATGACATATATTGTGCTACCTACCTGCTACTACCGTCCCACTACCATCAATGGCATATATTGTGCTATTTAACTGCTACTACCGTCCCACTGACACCAATGACATATATTGTGCTACCTACCTGCTACTACCGGCCTACTACCATCAATGGCATATATTGTGCTACCTACCTGCTACTACCGGCCCACTACCATCTATGACATATGTTGTGCTACCTACCTGCTACTACCGGCCCACTACCATCAATGACATATATTCAGCTACCTAACTGCTACTACCGGCCCATTACCATCTATGACATATATTGTGCTACCTACCGGCCCACTACCATATATTGTGCTACCTACCCGCTACTACCGGCCCACTGCCATCAATGGCATATATTGTGCTACCTACCTGCTACTACCTGCACTCTACCATCAATGGCATATATTGTGCTGACTACCTGCTACTACCGGCCCACTGCCATCAATGGCATCTATTGTGCTACCTACTTGCTACTACCGGTCCACTACCACCAATGGCATATATTGTGCTACCTACCTGCTATTACCGGCCCACTACCATCAATGTCATATATTGTGCTACCTACCTGTTACTACTGACCCACTACAATCAATGACATATATTGTGCTACCTACCTGCTACTACCGGCAATCTACCATCAATGACATATATTCTGCTACCTACCTGCTACTACCGGCCCACTGCCATCAATGGCATATATTGTGCTACCTACCTGCTACTACAGGCCAACTACCATCAATGACATATATAGTTCTACCTACCTTATACTACCGGCCCACTACTATCAATGACAAGTACTGTGCTAGCTACCTGCTA
Source organism: Archivesica marissinica (assembly GCA_014843695.1). NCBI lineage: Eukaryota > Metazoa > Mollusca > Bivalvia > Venerida > Vesicomyidae > Archivesica > Archivesica marissinica. The sequence continues at coordinate 47,075,131 of CM026388.1, read as the reverse complement.
CTACCGGCCCACTACCATCAATGTCATATATTGTGATACCTACCTGTTACTACTGACCCACTACAATCAATGACATATATTGTGCTACCTACAGGCCCACTATCATCAATGCCATATATTGTGCTATCTACCCTCCACTACCGGCCCACTGCCATCAATGGCATATATTGTGCTACCTACCTGCTACTACCGGCCCACTACCATCAATGGCATATATTGTGCTATCTACCCGCTACTACCGGCTTACTGCCATCAATGGCATATATTGTGCTACCTACCCGCTACTACCGGTCCACTGCCATCAATGGCATATATTGTGCTAACTACCTGCTTCTACCGGCCCACGACAATCAATGGCATATATTGTGCTACCTACCTGCTAATACCGGCCCACTGCCATCAATGGCATCTTTTGTGCTACCTACTTGCTACTACCGATCCACTACCACCAATGGCATATATTGTGCTATTTACCTGCTACTACCGGCCCACTAACACCAATAACATAAATGGTGCTACCTATCTGCTACTACCGGCCCACTACCATCAATAGCATATATTGTGCTACCTACCTGCTACTACCGGCCCACTACCATCAATGATATATATTGTGCTACCTACCTGCTACTACCGGCCCACTTCCACCAATGACATATATTGTGCTACCTACTTTCTACTACCGGCCCACTACCACCAATGACATATATTGTGCTACCTACCTGCTGCTACCGGCCCACTACCATCAATGCCATATATTGTGCTACCTACCTGCTATTACCGGCCAACTACCACCAATGACATATATTGTGCTAACTACCTGCTACTACCGGCCCACTACCATCTATGACATATATTGTGCTACCTACCTGCTACTACCGGTCTACTACAATCAATGACATATATTGTGCTACCTACCTGCTACTACCGGCCAACTACCATCAATGACATATATTCTGCTACCTACCTGCTACTACCGGCCCACTACCATCTATGACATATATTATGCTACCTACCTGCTACTACCGGCCCACTACAATCTATGACATATATTCTGCTACCTACCGGCCCACTACCATATATTGTGCTACCTACCCGCTACTACCGGCCCACTGCCATCAATGGCATATATTGTGCAACCTACCTGCTACTACCTGCCCACTACCATCAATGGCATATATTGTGCTAACTACCTGCTACTACCGGCCCACTGCCATCAATGGCATATATTGTGATACCTACTTGCTACTACCGGTCCACTACCACCAATGACATATATTGTGCTATTTACCTGCTACTACCGGCCCACTAACACCAATAACATATATTGTGCTACCTATCTGCTACTACCGGCCCACTACCATCAATGGCATATATTGTGCTACCTACCTGCTAATACCTGCCCACTACCATCAATGATATATATTGTGCTACCTACCTGCTACTACCGGCCCACTACCATCAATGACATATATTGTGCTACCTACCTTCTACTACCGGCCCACTACCACCACTGGCATATATTGTGCTACCTACCTGTTACTACCGGCCCACTACCATCAATGACATATATTCTGCTACCTACCTGCTACTACAGGCCCACTACCATCAATGACATATATTCTGCTACCTACCTGCTACTACCGGCCCACTGCCATCAATGACAAATACTGTGCTACCTACCTGCTACTACCGGCCCACTACCATCAATGTCATATATTGTGCTACCTACCTGCTACTACCGGCCCACTACCATCAATGACATATATTGTGCTACCTACCTGCTACTAACGGCCCACTACCATCAATGACATATATTCAGCTACCTACCTGCTACTACCGGCCCACTACCATCTATGACATATATTGTGCTACCTACCGGCCCACTACCATATATTGTGCTACCTACCCGTTACTACCGGCCCACTGCCATCAATGGCATATATTGTGCTACCTACTTGCTACTACCGGTCCACTACCACCAATGGCATATATTGTGCTATTTACCTGCTACTACCGGCCCACTAACACCAATAACATAAATGGTGCTACCTATCTGCTACTACCGGCCCACTACCATCAATGGCATATATTGTGCTACCTACCTGCTACTACCGGCCCACTACCATCAATGATATATATTGTGCTACCTACCTGCTACTACCGGCCCACTTCCACCAATGACATATATTGTGCTACCTACTTTCTACTACCGGCCCACTACCACCAATGACATATATTGTGCTACCTACCTGCTGCTACCGGCCCACTACCATCAATGCCATATATTGTGCTACCTACCTGCTATTACCGGCCAACTACCACCAATGACATATATTGTGCTACCTATCTGCTACTACCGGCCCACTACCATCAATGGCATATATTGTGCTACCTACCTGCTAATACCTGCCCACTACCATCAATGATATATATTGTGCTACCTACCTGCTACTACCGGCCCACTACCATCAATGACATATATTGTGCTACCTACCTTCTACTACCGGCCCACTACCACCAATGGCATATATTGTGCTATTTACCTGCTACTACCGGCTCACTAGCACCAATGACATATATTGTGCTACCTACCTGCTACTACCGGCCCACTACCATCAATGTCATATATTGTGCAACCTACCTGCTACTACCGGCCCACTACCATCAATGACATATATTCTGCTACCTACCTGCTACTAACGGCCCACTACCATCAATGACATATATTGTGCTACCTACTTGCTACTACCGGTCCACTGCCATCAATGACATATATTGTGCTACCTACCTGCTACTATCGGTCCATTGCCATCAATGACATATATTGTGCTACCTACCTGCTACTACCGGTCCACTGCCATCAATGACATATATTGTGCTACCTACCTGCTACTACCGGCCCACTACAACCAATGGCATATATTGTGGTATTTACCTGCTACTACCGGCCCACTAACACCAATGACATATATTGTGCTACCTACCTGCTACTACTGGCCCACTACCATCAATAACATATATTCTGCTACCTACCTGCTACTACCGGCCCATTACCATCTATGACATATATTCTGCTACCTACCGGCCCACTACCATCACTGCGATATATTGTGCTACCTACCCGCTACTACCGGCTCACTGCCATCAATGGCATATATTGTGCTACCTACCTGTTACTACCGGCCCACTACCATCAATGACATATATTGTGCTACCTACCTGCTACTACCGGCCCACTACCATCAATGACATATATTGTGCTACCTACCTGCTACTACCGGCCCACTACCATCAATGACATATATTGTGCTACCTACCTGCTACTACAGGTCCACTACCATCAATGGCATATATTGTGCTACCTACCTGTTACTACCGGCCCACTGTCACCAATGACATATATTGTGCTACCTACCTGCTACTACCGGCCCACTACCATCAATGACATATATTCTGCTACCTACCTGCTACTACAGGCCCACTACCATCAATGACATATATTCTGCTACCTACCTGCTACTACCGGCCCACTGCCATCAATGACAAATACTGTGCTACCTACCTGCTACTACCGGCCCACTACCATCAATGTCATATATTGTGCTACCTACTTGCTACTACCGGTCCACTGCCATCAATGACATATATAGTGCTACCTACCTGCTATTACTGACCCACTACAATCAATGACATCTATTATGCTACCTACCTGCTACTACCGGCCCACTACCATCAATGACATATATTGTGCTACCTACCTGCTACTACCGGTCCACTGCCATCAATGACATATATTGTGCTACCTACCTGCTACTACCGGCCCACTACAACCAATGGCATATATTGTGGTATTTACCTGCTACTACCGGCCCACTAACACCAATGACATATATTGTGCTACCTACCTGCTACTACTGGCCCACTACCATCAATGACATATTCTGCTACCTAGCTGCTACTACCGGCCCACTACCATTTATGACATATATTCTGCTACCTACCTGCTACTACCGGCCCACTACCATCTATGACATATATTCTGCTACCTACCGGCCCACTACCATCACTGCGATATATTGTGCTACCTACCCGCTACTACCGGCTCACTGCCATCAATGGCATATATTGTGCTACCTACCTGCTACTACCGGTCCACTACCATCAATGACATATATTGTGCTACCTACCTGCTACTACCGGCCCACTACCACCAATGGCATATATTGTGCTATTTAACTGCTACTAACGTCCCACTAACACCAATGACATATATTGTGCTACCTACCCGCCACTACCGGCCCACTACCATCAATGACATATATTGTGCTACCTACCTGCTACTACCGGCCCACTACCATCAATGGCATATATTGTGCTACCTACCTGCTACTACCGGCCCACTACCATCAATGGCATATATTGTGCTACCTACCTGCTACTACCGGCCCACTACCATCAATGACATATAATCCGTATCAGAGCAGGAACGGAATGAGGAGTTTCGATCGTCATTACCAGAACAGGAACGTGATGTCCATCCCAGGTCCAAACTGGATGCGGTCGCAGAACAACAGTTTCTGGAAGTAGATGACTTTAATAGATGTCACTACTGTGACACAATATTTCCGAAATCACTAAACGCAAACATTTCAGTTAATTCAACTTGTTCAGATTGTTCCATTGCTGAATTAAATATTTCTTGTTTATATCGTGAGGCCCATTCCTTTTTTAATTGCGCTTGCGAAACTTGTAAATGTACCAGTAATTTAGCCTCAAGCACTGATATCTGTTCAGCTGATAGTAGTGAATGTAATAGTAATTATAATGATAGTAGTTTTTGTGAAATATGTTCTGTATGTTTGTTAAACAGAAACACATGCAACTGCATTTCATGCTATGTGCTAGATACAGATAGTTCTACAGTACAAAATGTAACTAATGACACTGAATGTCTGATCAATGATACTGATTTAATAAGTACTACCTGGTTTAAAAAAACGGGTCTTCACATTGTTCACCTTAATATACATTTTATTTACCCAAAGTTAGATGAGATTAAGTTGATAATGTCTGATCAAAATAATATTGACTTGTTTTGTATTTGTGAAACGTTTTTGGATACCACTGTTAGTGATCATGAACTTGTTATTGATGGTTATACTATGTTTCGAAAAGACAGAAATACGTTTGGTGGAGGTTTACTTATCTATGTTAAAGACTACTTAAGCTGTACTCATAGGGTAGACCTGGAACACTCTAATTTAGAAGCTATTTGGCTTGAGGTCAAATTTAAACACTCTAAACCTTTATTTGTGTGCTATACCTACAGGCCACCATCATCCAAAGTTGAATGGCTTACACATTTCTCTAACAGTCTCGATAAGTCATACTCAGAATCTAAGGAATGCATCATACTAGGTGACTTCAACTTCGATTTGCTCAAGCAAGACCATAATTCAAACACATGGATTAGCCTTCTTGATTCTGTTGATTTCACTCAGTTGGTTTGTCAACCTACACGAGTAACTCAAACCAAGTCAACACTGATTGATCATGCTTTTACAAATACACCCAATAATATATCAGAGGTTACAGTCCAAAGTTATTCCATTAGTGATGATTACCCAGTTTGCATCACCAGGAAAACTAATGGCCATAGCAAAAACACTTCGATTCATAAATGTATTCAGTATAGATCATTGAAATATTTCAATGAAGCTGAGTTCTTGCTTGAACTTTCCATCCAGCCTTGGTCACTTGTAGACATTTTTGGTGATCCGGACGACTCATCTGATGTATTCATTGATATGTTCGCTACTGTTCTCAACAATCACGCACCTATCAGAAATAGAAGAGTCAAAAGGACGTCACAACCAAACTGGATAAATTCAGATATTTTAGAAGCTATAAAACATAGAAATCATTTTCACAAGAAACAAATATCAGATAAGTTTAAAATATGGAGACAAAAAGTCAAATCACTTATATTTACCTCAAAGCATAATTACTACACCACACATATTAACTCAAATAAACACAATCCGAAACAATTATGGAGCAGCCTAAATGAATTATCAGGACTGAACAATAAATCTCAAACACAGTACCTACATGATGAAAATGGATGTAAAATATTAAATGCTAACTATACGGCCAATATTTTTAATGAACATTTCTGTAATATTCATAGGCAGTTTCAGTCTGATAACCCACCACCCCACTACTCTAACTTTGCACTTGAAACTACTAACAACACTAAATTGTCAAACATATCTAAATTTTCTATTCCCTTAGTATCTGTGCAGTTTGTTGAAAAACAACTTCTTTCACTTGATGTATCTAAATCAACGGGCTCTGATAATATACATGCCAGATTCTTAAAGCTTTCTGCCAAAATCATTGCTCCAATTTTAACACAAATATTCAATTCTAGCATAAACTCCAACAAATTTCCCAAAGCATTTAAATTAGCCAAAGTTATACCCATTCACAAAAAAGGTGACAAATCAGATAAAAATAATTACAGACCTATATCAATATTACCTGTTATGTCATTGATTCTTGAGCGCCATGTCAGCTTTCACTTGAAACAATTTCTCGAGGAACATAATTTATTATATAATCGACAGTCCGGATTCCGTAAAAATCATTCATGTCAAACTGCCCTTACACGCTTACTGGATGACTGGATATCAGCAATTGATAAGAATGAAGTAGTGGGCACAGTCTTTCTGGATCTTTCCACAGCCTTTGATCTGGTTGATCATTCTATCTTAATACGTAAATTAGCTTATTATGGTCTTGCTGAATCATCACAAAATTGGTTTTCCTCGTACTTAGCTGACAGGTTCCAACAAACGAATGTTTCTGGTGCTCGTTCTGATACTGGACCTGTTGTTTCTGGTGTTCCTCAGGGGTCTGTCTTAGGTCCCATTCTCTTTATAATTTACATCAATGACTTACCTATGACTCTTACCAGCACAGTTGCAGACATATTTGCTGACGATACAACTATATCTTCCTCCGATCAATCTCTTGACACTCTTACTACTTCTTTATCTACTGATTTGATAAATGTTCAACAGTGGTGTTTAGACAATCGTATGATTCTCAATACTTCTAAGACCAAAATCATGTATATTTCCTCTAAATCAAAAGCTCATAGTATCGGTGAGTCTGCTCTTGAAGTGAAAGTGAACAACACCGTCATACATCCGAGTTCTGCTGAACGACTACTCGGAGTTATGATTGACAATACACTATCCTGGGATAAGCATACTGACAATGTTCTCAAAAAATGTAACTCTTATTTATATTTATTGTCTCGTATAAAAAGGTATCTCTCTATTCCCAATCGCAACCTCTTCTACAATGCTTACATATTGCCTCAATTAGACTTTTGTTGTGTGATATGGGGTAACTGCAACTCATCTTTAGAAGATAAAATAGTTCGGTTACAAAAGAGAGCAGCTAGACTAATTCTAAATCAGGACTTTGACACTCCATCGAAATTATTATTCTCCCAACTAAAATGGATGACCTTTCCAGAACGAGTCATATATCAGAAGGCTATACAAATGTATAAAACATTACATGGAGCTGCTCCAGACTATTTAAAATCATCCTTCACTTTTACTTCTGATATACATCCTAGAATTCTTAGATCAACCTCAGAATATCAATTATACACACCAAGACCAAATTGTGAATTATTTCGTAATACATTTGAATTTTCAGGATCATCTATTTGGAATTCATTGCCTCACTCAGTTCAAAATGCTCCAACTATCCAACAGTTCAAAATTATCTACTTAAGGTGGCACTATAACAATTCAAACTAATCGCGCACTTCTACTGTTATTATAAACGTGTATTGCGATTGCTATATTTATTAGAATCGTAAATATGACTGTCTTTAAGTTGATTTCATACATATTTTGAAGATACCACTACAAGTCAAATCTGCATATTGTTAGATAAGATCTAGCATCATAAATTGTCTCATTCCCATTTTCTACTCTGCTAGCCAAGTCCATATATCATCATTTTCCATTACATATTAAATATAGTTTCTCTATTTTTCAGCTTTTACATTACTATATTATTCCAATGTGCAGTTCTCACATATAGTGCTATGTTTTGATTGCATTTGATTGATATATGTTGAGGGCCTCATGGTAGATTAACTTTTGTTAAATGAGTTAAATAAAGTCTTTATTATTATTATTATTATTATTATATTGGCTACCTACATGCTACTACCAGCCCACTACCATCAATGACATATATTGTGCTACCTACATGCTATTACCGGTCCACTACCATCAATGACATATATTGTGCTACCTACATGCTATTACTGGTCCACTACCATCAATGACATATATTGTGCTACCTACATGCTATTACTGGTCCACTACCATCAATGACATATATTGTGCTACCTACATGCTATTACTGGTCCACTACCATCAATGACATATATTGTGCTACCTACCCGCTACTACCGGCCCACTACCATCAATGACATATATTGTGCTACCTACATGCTATTACCGGTCCACTACCATCAATGACATATATTGTGCTACCTACATGCTATTACTGGTCCACTACCATCAATGACATACATTGTGCTACCTACATGCTATTACTGGTCCACTACCATCAATGACATATATTGTGCTACCTACATGCTATTACTGGTCCACTACCATCAATGACATATATTGTGCTACCTACATGCTATTACCGGTCCACTACCATCAATGACATATATTGTGCTACCTACATGCTATTACTGGTCCACTACCATCAATGACATATATTGTGCTACCTACATGCTATTACTGGTCCACTACCATCAATGACATATATTGTGCTACCTACATGCTATTACTGGTCCACTACCATCAATGACATATATTGTGCTACCTACATGCTATTACTGGTCCACTACCATCAATGACATATAGTGTGCTACCTACATGCTATTACTGGTCCACTACCATCAATGACATATATTGTGCTACCTACATGCTATTACCGGCCCACTACCATCAATGACATATATTGTGCTACCTACATGCTATTACTGGTCCACTACCATCAATGACATATATTGTGCTACCTACCTGCTACTACCGGCCCACTACCATCAATGACATATATTGTGCTACCTACCTGCTACTACCGGCCCACTACCATCAATGGCATATATTGTGCTACCTACCTGCTACTACCGGCCCACTACCATCAATGACATATATTGTGCTACCTACCTGCTACTACCGGCCCACTACCATCAATGACATATATTGTGCTACCTACCTGCTACTACCGGCCCACTACCATCAATGACATATATTGTGCTACCTACCTGCTACTACCGGCCCACTACCATCAATGACATATATTGTGCTACCTACCTGCTACTACCGGCCCACTACCATCAATGACATATATTGTGCTACCTACCTGCTATTACTGGTCCACTACCATCAATGACATATATTGTGCTACCTACCTGCTACTACCGGCCCACTACCATCAATGACATATATTGTGCTACCTACATGCTATTACTGGTCCACTACCATCAATGACATATATTGTGCTACCTACCTGCTACTACCGGCCCACTACCATCAATGACATATATTGTGCTACCTACATGCTATTACTGGTCCACTACCATCAATGACATATATTGTGCTACCTACATGCTATTACTGGTCCACTACCATCAATGACATATATTGTGCTACCTACATGCTATTACTGGTCCACTACCATCAATGACATATATTGTGCTACCTACATGCTATTACCGGTCCACTACCATCAATGACATATATTGTGCTACCTACATGCCATTACTGGTCCACTACCATTAATGACATATATTGTGCTACCTACATGCTATTACTGGTCCACTACCATCAATGACATATATTGTGCTACCTACATGCTATTACTGGTCCACTACCATCAATGACATATAGTGTGCTACCTACCTGCTACTACCGGCCCACTACCATCAATGACATATATTGTGCTACCTATCTGCTACTACCAGCCCACTACCATCAATGACATATATTGTGCTACCTACATGCTATTACTGGTCCACTACCATCAATGACATATATTGTGCTACCTACATGCTATTACTGGTCCACTACAATCAATGACATATATTGTGCTACCTACATGCTATTACTGGTCCACTACCATCAATGACATATATTGTGCTACCTACATGCTATTACTGGTCCACTACCATTAATGACATATATTGTGCTACCTACATGCTATTACTGGTCCACTACCATCAATGACATATATTGTGCTACCTACATGCTATTACTGGTCCACTACCATCAATGACATATATTGTGCTACCTACATGCTATTACTGGTCCACTACCATCAATGACATATATTGTGCTACCTACATGCTATTACTGGTCCACTACCATCAATGACATATATTGTGCTACCTACCTGCTACTACCGGCCCACTACCATCAATGACATATATTGTGCTACCTACATGCTACTACTGGTCCACTACCATCAATGACATATATTGTGCTACCTACATGCTATTACTGGTCCACTACCATCAATGACATATATTGTGCTACCTACCTGCTACTACTGGTCCACTACCATCAATGACATATATTGTGCTACCTACCTGCTACTACCGGCCCACTACCATCAATGACATATATTGTGCTACCTACCTGCTACTACTGGTCCACTACCATCAATGACATATATTGTGCTACCTACATGCTATTACTGGTCCACTACCATCAATGACATATATTGTGCTACCTACCTGCTACTACTGGTCCACTACCATCAATGACATATATTGTGCTACCTACATGCTATTACTGGCCCACTACCATCAATGACATATATTGTGCTACCTACCTGCTACTACTGGTCCACTACCATCAATGACATATATTGTGCTACCTACATGCTATTACTGGTCCACTACCATCAATGACATATATTGTGCTACCTACCTGCTACTACTGGTCCACTACCATCAATGACATATATTGTGCTACCTACATGCTATTACTGGTCCACTACCATCAATGACATATATTGTGCTACCTACCTGCTACTACTGGTCCACTACCATCAATGACATATATTGTGCTACCTACATGCTATTACTGGTCCACTACCATCAATGTCATATATTGTGCTACCTACCTGCTACTACCGGCCCACTACCATCAATGGCATATATTGTGCTACCTACCTGCTACTACCGGCCCACTACCATCAATGACATATATTGTGCTACCTACATGCTACTACTGGTCCACTACCATCAATGGCATATATTGTGCTACCTACCTGCTACTACCGGTCCACTACCATCAATGGCATATATTGTGCTACCTACCTGCTACTACCGGCCCACTACCATCAATGGCATATATTGTGCTACCTACCTGCTACTACCGGCCCACTACCATCAATGGCATATATTGTGCTACCTACCTGCTACTACCGGCCCACTACCATCAATGACATATATTGTGCTACCTACCTGCTACTACCGGCCCACTGCCATCAATGACATATATTGTGCTACCTACCTGCTACTACCGGCCCACTGCCATCAATGACATATATTGTGCTACCTACCTGCTACTACCGGCCCACTACCATCAATGACATATATTGTGCTACCTACCTGCTACTACCGGCCCACTACCATCAATGACATATATTGTGCTACCTACCTGCTACTACCGGCCCACTGCCATCAATGACATATATTGTGCTACCTACCTGCTACTACCGGCCCACTACCATCAATGGCATATATTGTGCTACCTACCTGCTACTACCGGCCCACTACCATCAATGACATATATTGTGCTACCTACCTGCTACTACCGGCCCACTACCATCAATGGCATATATTGTGCTACCTACCTGCTACTACCGGTCCACTACCATCAATGGCATATATTGTGCTACCTACCTGCTACTACCGGCCCACTACCATCAATGGCATATATTGTGCTACCTACCTGCTACTACCGGCCCACTACCATCAATGGCATATATTGTGCTACCTACCTGCTACTACCGGCCCACTACCATCAATGGCATATATTGTGCTACCTACCTGCTACTACCGGCCCACTGCCATCAATGACATATATTCTGCTACCTACCTGCTACTACCGGCCCACTGCCATCAATGACAAATACTGTGCTACCTACCTGCTACTACCGGCCCACTACAATCAATGACATATATTGTGCTACCTACCTCCTACTACCGGCCCACTGCCATCAATGACATATATTCTGCTACCTACCTGCTACTACCGGCCCACTGCCATCAATGACAAATACTGTGCTACCTACCTGCTACTACCGGCCCACTACAATCAATGACATATATTGTGCTACCTACCTCCTACTACCGACCCACTGCCATCAATGACATATATTCTGCTACCTACCTGCTACTACCGGCCCACTGCCATCAATGACAAATACTGTGCTACCTACCTGCTACTACCGGCCCACTACCATCAATGTCATATATTGTGCTACCTACCTGTTACTACTGACCCACTACAATCAATGACATATATTGTGCTACCTACCTCCTACTACCGGCCCACTATCATCAATGACATATATTCTGCTACCTACCGGCTACTACCGGCCCACTGCCATCAATGGCATATATTGTGCTACCTACCTGCTACTACCGGCCCACTACCATCAATGACATATATAGTTCTACCTACCTGATACTACCGGCCCACTACCATCAATGACAAATACTGTGCTACCTACCTGCTACTACCGGCCCACTACCACCAATGGCATATATTGTGCTATTTACCTGCTACTACCGGCTCACTACCACCAATGGCATATATTGTGCTATTTACCTGCTACTACCGGCCCACTAACACCAATGAAATATATTGTGCTACCTACCTGCTACTACTGGCCCACTACCATCAATGACATATATTCTGCTACCTAGCTGCTACTACCGGCCCACTACCATCTATTACATATATTCTGCTACCTACCTGCTACTACCGGCCCACTACCATCTATGACATATATTCTGCTACCTACCGGCCCACTACCATCACTGCGATATATTGTGCTACCTACCCGCTACTACCGGCTCACTACCATCAATGGCATATATTGTGCTACCTACCTGCTACTACCGGCCCACTACCATCAATGGCATATATTGTGCTACCTACCTGCTACTACCGGCCCACTGCCATCAATGACATATATTCTGCTACCTACCTGCTACTACCGGCCCACTGCCATCAATGACAAATACTGTGCTACCTACCTGCTACTACCGGCCCACTACAATCAATGACATATATTGTGCTACCTACCTCCTACTACCGGCCCACTGCCATCAATGACATACATTCTGCTACCTACCTGCTACTACCGGCCCACTGCCATCAATGACAAATACTGTGCTACCTACCTGCTACTACCGGCCCACTACAATCAATGACATATATTGTGCTACCTACCTCCTACTACCGGCCCACTGCCATCAATGACATATATTCTGCTACCTACCTGCTACTACCGGCCCACTGCCATCAATGACAAATACTTTGCTACCTACCTGCTACTACCGGCCCACTACCATCAATGTCATATATTCTGCTACCTACCGGCCCACTACCATCACTGCGATATATTGTGCTACCTACCCGCTACTACCGGCTCACTGCCATCAATGGCATATATTGTGCTACCTACCTGCTACTACCGGTCCACTACTATCAATGACATATATTGTGCTACCTACCTACTACTACCGGCCCACTACCACCAATGGCATATATTGTGCTATTTAACTGCTACTACCGTCCCACTAACACCAATGACATATATTGTGCTACCTACCCGCCACTACCGGTCCACTGCCATCAATGGCAAATATTGTGCTAACTACCTGCTACTACAGGCCCACGACAATCAATGACATCCATTGTGCTACCTACCTGCTACTACCGGCCCACTACTATCAGTGACATATATGGTGCTACCTACCTGCTACTACCGGTCCACTGCCATCAATGACATATATTGTGCTACCTACCTGCTACTACCGGCCCACTACCACCAATGGCATATATTGTTCTATTTACCTGCTACTACCGGCTCACTAGCACCAATGACATATATTGTGCTACCTACGTGCTACTACCGGCCCACTACCATCTATGACATATATTGTGCAACCTACCTGCTACTACCGGTCCATTGCCATCAATGACATATATTCTGCTACCTACCTGCTAATACCGGTCCACTGCCATCAATGACATATATAGTGCTACCTACCTGCTACTACTGACCCACTACAATCAATGACATCTATTATGCTACCTACCTGCTACTACCGGCCCACTACCATCAATGACATATATTGTGCTACCTACCTGCTACTACCGGTCCACTGCCATCAATGACATATATTTTGCTACCTACCTGCTACTACCGGCCCACTACCACCAATGGCATATATTGTGGTATTTACCTGCTACTACCGGCCCACTAACACCAATGACATATATTGTGCTACCTACCTGCTACTACTGGCCCACTACCATCAATGACATATATTCTGCTACCTACCTGCTATTACCGGCCCACTACCATCAATAACATATATATTTCTACCTACCTGATACTACCGGCCCACTACCATCAATGACAAATACTGTGCTACCTACCTGCTACTACCGGCCCACTACTATCAATGTCATATATTGTGCTACCTACCTGCTACTACTGACCCACTACCATCAATGACTAATATTGTGCTACCTACCTGCTACTACCGGACCACTGCCATCAATGACATATATTGTGCTAACTACCTGCTACTACCGGCCCACTACCATCAATGGCATATATTGTGCTATTTACCTGCTACTACCGGCCAACTAACACCAATGACATATATTGTGCTACCTACCTGCTACTACTGACCCACTGCCATCAATGGCATATATTGTGCTACCTACCTGCTACTTCCGGCCCACTACCATCAATGACATATATTCTGCTACCTACCTGCTACTACCGGCCCACTACCATCAATGACATATATTGTGCTACCTACAGGCCCACTACCATCAATGCCATATATTGTGCTACCTACCCGCCACTACCGGCCCACTACCATCAATGGCATATATTGTGCTATCTACCCGCTACTACCGGCCCACTGCCATCAATGGCATATATTGTGCTACCTACCCGCTACTACCGGCCCACGACAATCAATGACATCTATTGTGCTAGCTACCTGCTACTACCGGCCCACTACCATCAATGACATATATCGTGCTACCTACCTGCTACTACCGGTCCACTGCCATCAATGACATATATTGTGCTACCTACCTGCTACTACAGGCCCACTACCACCAATGGCATATATTGTGGTATTTACCTGCTACTACCGGCCCACTAACACCAATGACATATATTGTGCTACCTACCTGCTACTACCGGTCCAGAACGATCAATGACATATATTCTACTACCTACCTGCTACTACCGGCCCACTACTACCAATGACATATATTGTGCTACCTACCTGCTACTACCGGCCCACTACCATCTATGACATATATTGTGCTACCTACCTGCTACTACCGGCCCACTACCACCAATGACATATATTGTGCTACCTACCTGCTACTACCGGCCCACTACCATCAATGGCATATATTGTGCTACCTACCTGCTACTTCCGGCCCACTACCATCAATGACATATATTCTGCTACCTACCTGCTACTACCGGCCCACTACCATCAATGACATATATTGTGCTACCTACAGGCCCACTACCATCAATGCCATATATTGTGCTACCTACCCGCCACTACCGGCCCACTGCCATCAATGGCATATATTGTGCTACCTACCTGCTACTACCGGCCCACTACCATCAATGGCATATATTGTGCTATCTACCCGCTACTACCGGCCCACTGCCATCAATGGCATATATTGTGCTGCCTACCCGCTACTACCGGCCCACGACAATCAATGACATCTATTGTGCTAGCTACCTGCTACTACCGGCCCACTACCATCAATGACATATATCGTGCTACCTACCTGCTACTACCGGTCCACTGCCATCAATGACAAATATTGTGCTACCTACCTGCTACTACCGGCCCACTACCACCAATGGCATATATTGTGCTATTTACCTGCTATTACCGGCCCACTAACACCAATGACATATATTGTGCTACCTACCTGCTACTACCGGTCCAGTACGATCAATGACATATATTCTACTACCTACCTGCTACTACCGGCCCACTACCACCAATGACATATATTGTGCTACCTACCTGCTACTACCGGCCCACTACCATCTATGACATATATTGTGCTACCTACCTGCTACTACCGGCCCACTACCATCAATGACATATATTGTGCTACCTACCTGCTACTACCAGCCCACTACCATCAATGACATATATTCTGCTACCTACCTGCTACTACCGGCCCACTACCATCTATGACAAATATTGTGCTACCTACCGGCCCACTACCATATATTGTGCTACCTACCCGCTACTACCGGCCCACTGCCATCAATGGCATATATTGTGCTACCTACCTGCTACTACTTGCCCACTAACATCAATGTCATATATTGTGCTACCTACCTGCTACTACCGACCCACTACCATCTATGACATATATTGTGCTACCTACCTGCTACTACCGGCCCACTACCATCAATGACATATATTGTGCTACCTACCTGCTACTACCAGCCCACTACCATCAATGACATATATTCTGCTACCTACCTGCTACTACCGGCCCACTACCATCTATGACAAATATTGTGCTACCTACCGGCCCACTACCATATATTGTGCTACCTACCCGCTACTACTGGCCCACTGCCATCAATGGCATATATTGTGCTACCTACCTGCTACTACCTGCCCACTAACATGAATGTCATATATTGTGCTACCTACCTGCTACTACCGGCCCACTACCACCAATGACATATAGTGTGCTACCTACCTGCTAATACCGGTCCACTGCCATCAATGACATATATAGTGCTACCTACCTGCTACTACTGACCCACTACAATCAATGACATCTATTATGCTACCTACCTGCTACTACCGGCCCACTACCATCAATGACATATATTGTGCTACCTACCTGCTACTACCGGTCCACTGCCATCAATGACATATATTTTGCTACCTACCTGCTACTACCGGCCCACTACCACCAATGGCATATATTGTGGTA
Source organism: Archivesica marissinica (assembly GCA_014843695.1). NCBI lineage: Eukaryota > Metazoa > Mollusca > Bivalvia > Venerida > Vesicomyidae > Archivesica > Archivesica marissinica. The sequence goes on along the minus strand of CM026388.1, from coordinate 47,057,750 downwards.
TTTACCTGCTACTACCGGCCCACTAACACCAATGACATATATTGTGCTACCTACCTGCTACTACTGGCCCACTACCATCAATGACATATATTCTGCTACCTACCTGCTATTACCGGCCCACTACCATCAATAACATATATATTTCTACCTACCTGATACTACCGGCCCACTACCATCAATGACAAATACTGTGCTACCTACCTGCTACTACCGGCCCACTACTATCAATGTCATATATTGTGCTACCTACCTGCTACTACTGACCCACTACCATCAATGACTAATATTGTGCTACCTACCTGCTACTACCGGACCACTGCCATCAATGACATATATTGTGCTAACTACCTGCTACTACCGGCCCACTACCATCAATGGCATATATTGTGCTATTTACCTGCTACTACCGGCCAACTAACACCAATGACATATATTGTGCTACCTACCTGCTACTACTGACCCACTGCCATCAATGGCATATATTGTGCTACCTACCTGCTACTTCCGGCCCACTACCATCAATGACATATATTCTGCTACCTACCTGCTACTACCGGCCCACTACCATCAATGACATATATTGTGCTACCTACAGGCCCACTACCATCAATGCCATATATTGTGCTACCTACCCGCCACTACCGGCCCACTACCATCAATGGCATATATTGTGCTATCTACCCGCTACTACCGGCCCACTGCCATCAATGGCATATATTGTGCTACCTACCTGCTACTACCGGCCCACTACCATCAATGACATCTATTGTGCTACCTACCTGCTACTACCGGCCCACTACCATCAATGACATATATTGTGCTACCTACCTGCTACTACCGGCCCACTACCTCAATGACATATATTGTGCTACCTACCTGCTACTACGGCCCACTACCACAATGGCATATATTGTGTATTTACCTGCTACTACCGGCCCACTACTACCAATGACATATATTGTGCTACCTACCTGCTACTACCGGCCCACTACCATCAATGACATATATTGTGCTACCTACCTGCTACTACCGGCCCACTACCACCAATGACATATATTGTGCTACCTACCTGCTACTACCGGCCCACTACCATCAATGGCATATATTGTGCTACCTACCTGCTACTTCCGGCCCACTACCATCAATGACATATATTCTGCTACCTACCTGCTACTACCGGCCCACTACCATCAATGACATATATTGTGCTACCTACAGGCCCACTACCATCAATGCCATATATTGTGCTACCTACCCGCCACTACCGGCCCACTGCCATCAATGGCATATATTGTGCTACCTACCTGCTACTACCGGCCCACTACCATCAATGGCATATATTGTGCTATCTACCCGCTACTACCGGCCCACTGCCATCAATGGCATATATTGTGCTGCCTACCCGCTACTACCGGCCCACGACAATCAATGACATCTATTGTGCTAGCTACCTGCTACTACCGGCCCACTACCATCAATGACATATATCGTGCTACCTACCTGCTACTACCGGTCCACTGCCATCAATGACATATATTGTGCTACCTACCTGCTACTACCGGCCCACTACCACCAATGGCATATATTGTGCTATTTACCTGCTATTACCGGCCCACTAACACCAATGACATATATTGTGCTACCTACCTGCTACTACCGGTCCAGTACGATCAATGACATATATTCTACTACCTACCTGCTACTACCGGCCCACTACCATCAATGACATATATTGTGCTACCTACCTGCTACTACCGGTCCACTGCCATCAATGACATATATTTTGCTACCTACCTGCTACTACCGGCCCACTACCACCAATGGCATATATTGTGGTATTTACCTGCTACTACCGGCCCACTAACACCAATGACATATATTGTGCTACCTACCTGCTACTACTGGCCCACTACCATCAATGACATATATTCTGCTACCTACCTGCTATTACCGGCCCACTACCATCAATAACATATATATTTCTACCTACCTGATACTACCGGCCCACTACCATCAATGACAAATACTGTGCTACCTACCTGCTACTACCGGCCCACTACTATCAATGTCATATATTGTGCTACCTACCTGCTACTACTGACCCACTACCATCAATGACTAATATTGTGCTACCTACCTGCTACTACCGGACCACTGCCATCAATGACATATATTGTGCTAACTACCTGCTACTACCGGCCCACTACCATCAATGGCATATATTGTGCTATTTACCTGCTACTACCGGCCAACTAACACCAATGACATATATTGTGCTACCTACCTGCTACTACTGACCCACTGCCATCAATGGCATATATTGTGCTACCTACCTGCTACTTCCGGCCCACTACCATCAATGACATATATTCTGCTACCTACCTGCTACTACCGGCCCACTACCATCAATGACATATATTGTGCTACCTACAGGCCCACTACCATCAATGCCATATATTGTGCTACCTACCCGCCACTACCGGCCCACTACCATCAATGGCATATATTGTGCTATCTACCCGCTACTACCGGCCCACTGCCATCAATGGCATATATTGTGCTACCTACCCGCTACTACCGGCCCACGACAATCAATGACATCTATTGTGCTAGCTACCTGCTACTACCGGCCCACTACCATCAATGACATATATCGTGCTACCTACCTGCTACTACCGGCCACTGCCATCAATGACATATATTGTGCTACCTACCTGCTACTACCGGCCCACTACCACCAATGGCATATATTGTGGTATTTACCTGCTACTACCGGCCCACTAACACCAATGACATATATTGTGCTACCTACCTGCTACTACCGGTCCAGAACGATCAATGACATATATTCTACTACCTACCTGCTACTACCGGCCCACTACTACCAATGACATATATTGTGCTACCTACCTGCTACTACCGGCCCACTACCATCTATGACATATATTGTGCTACCTACCTGCTACTACCGGCCCACTACCACCAATGACATATATTGTGCTACCTACCTGCTACTACCGGCCCACTACCATCAATGGCATATATTGTGCTACCTACCTGCTACTTCCGGCCCACTACCATCAATGACATATATTCTGCTACCTACCTGCTACTACCGGCCCACTACCATCAATGACATATATTGTGCTACCTACAGGCCCACTACCATCAATGCCATATATTGTGCTACCTACCCGCCACTACCGGCCCACTGCCATCAATGGCATATATTGTGCTACCTACCTGCTACTACCGGCCCACTACCATCAATGGCATATATTGTGCTATCTACCCGCTACTACCGGCCCACTGCCATCAATGGCATATATTGTGCTGCCTACCCGCTACTACCGGCCCACGACAATCAATGACATCTATTGTGCTAGCTACCTGCTACTACCGGCCCACTACCATCAATGACATATATCGTGCTACCTACCTGCTACTACCGGTCCACTGCCATCAATGACATATATTGTGCTACCTACCTGCTACTACCGGCCCACTACCACCAATGGCATATATTGTGCTATTTACCTGCTATTACCGGCCCACTAACACCAATGACATATATTGTGCTACCTACCTGCTACTACCGGTCCAGTACGATCAATGACATATATTCTACTACCTACCTGCTACTACCGGCCCACTACCACCAATGACATATATTGTGCTACCTACCTGCTACTACCGGCCCACTACCATCTATGACATATATTGTGCTACCTACCTGCTACTACCGGCCCACTACCATCAATGACATATATTGTGCTACCTACCTGCTACTACCAGCCCACTACCATCAATGACATATATTCTGCTACCTACCTGCTACTACCGGCCCACTACCATCTATGACAAATATTGTGCTACCTACCGGCCCACTACCATATATTGTGCTACCTACCCGCTACTACCGGCCCACTGCCATCAATGGCATATATTGTGCTACCTACCTGCTACTACTTGCCCACTAACATCAATGTCATATATTGTGCTACCTACCTGCTACTACCGACCCACTACCATCTATGACATATATTGTGCTACCTACCTGCTACTACCGGCCCACTACCATCAATGACATATATTGTGCTACCTACCTGCTACTACCAGCCCACTACCATCAATGACATATATTCTGCTACCTACCTGCTACTACCGGCCCACTACCATCTATGACAAATATTGTGCTACCTACCGGCCCACTACCATATATTGTGCTACCTACCCGCTACTACCGGCCCACTGCCATCAATGGCATATATTGTGCTACCTACCTGCTACTACCTGCCCACTAACATCAATGTCATATATTGTGCTACCTACCTGCTACTACCGGCCCACTACCACCAATGACATATAGTGTGCTACCTACCTGCTACTACCGGCCCACTACCATCTATGACATATATTGTGTTACCTACCTGCTACTACCGGCCCACTACCATCAATGACATATATTGTGCTACCTACCTGCTACTACCGGCCAACTACCATCAATGACATATATTCTGCTACCTACCTGCTACTATCGGCCCACTACCATATATGACATATATTCTGCTACCTACCTGCTACTACCGGCCCACTACCATCTATGACATATATTGTGCTACCTACCTGCTACTACCGGCCAACTACCATCAATGACATATATTCTGCTACCTACCTGCTACTATCGGCCCACTACCATATATGACATATATTCTGCTACCTACCTGCTACTACCGGCCCACTACCATCTATGACATATATTGTGCTACCTACCCGCTACTACCGGCCCACTGCCATCAATGGCATATATTGTGCTACGTACCTGCTACTACCTGCCCACTACCATCAATGGCATATATTGTGCTAACTACCTGCTACTACCGGCCCACTGCCATCAATGGCATCTATTGTGCTACCTACTTGCTACTACCGGTCCACTACCACCAATGGCATATATTGTGCTATTTACCTGCTACTATCGGCCCACTAACACCAATAACATATATTGTGCTCCCTATCTGCTACTACCGGCCCACTACCATCAATGGCATATATTGTGCTACCTACCTGCTAATACCTGCCCACTACCATCAATGATATATATTGTGCTACCTACCTGCTACTACCGGCCCACTACCATCAATGACATATATTGTGCTACCTACCTTCTACTACCGGCCCACTACCACCAATGACATATATTGTGCTACCTACCTGCTACTACAGGCCCACTACCACCAATGACATATATTGTGCTACCTACCTGCTACTACCGGCCCACTACCATCAATGTCATATATTGTGCTACCTACCTACTACTACCGGCCCACTACCATCAATGACATATATTCTGCTACCTACCTGCTACTAACGGCCCACTACCATCAATGACATATATTGTGCTACCTACCTGCTACTACCGGTCCACTGCCATCAATGACATATATTGTGCTACCTACCTGCTACTACCGGCCCACTACCACCAATGGCATATATTGTGGTATTTACCTGCTACTAGCGGCCCACTAACACCAATGACATATATTGTGCTACCTACCTGCTACTACTGGCCCACTAGCATCAATGACATATATGCTGCTACCTAGCTGCTACTACCGGCCCACTACCATCTATGACATATATTCTGCTACCTACCTGCTACTACCGGCCCACTACCATCTATGATATATATTCTGCTACCTACCGGCCCACTACCATCACTGCGATATATTGTGCTACCTACCCGCTACTACCGGCTCACTGCCATCAATGGCATATATTGTGCTACCTACCTGCTACTACCGGTCCACTACCATCAATGACATATATTGTGCTACCTACCTGCTACTACCGGCCCACTAACACCAATGACATATATTGTGGTACCTACCCGCCACTACCGGTCCACTGCCATCAATGGCAAATATTGTGCTAACTACCGGCTACTACCGGCCCACGACAATCAATGACATCAATTGTGCTACCTACTTGCTACTACCGGTCCACTACCACCAATGGCATATAGTGTGCTATTTACCTGCTACTACCGGCCCACTACCACCAATGACATATATTGTGCTACCTACCTGCTACTACCGGCCCACTACCATCAATGTCATATATTGTGCTACCTACCTACTACTACCGGCCCACTACCATCAATGACATATATTCTGCTACCTACCTGCTACTACCGGCCCACTAACACCAATGACATATATTGTGGTACCTACCCGCCACTACCGGTCCACTGCCATCAATGGCAAATATTGTGCTAACTACCGGCTACTACCGGCCCACGACAATCAATGACATCAATTGTGCTACCTACTTGCTACTACCGGTCCACTACCACCAATGGCATATAGTGTGCTATTTACCTGCTACTACCGGCCCACTACCACCAATGACATATATTGTGCTACCTACCTGCTACTACCGGCCCACTACCATCAATGTCATATATTGTGCTACCTACCTACTACTACCGGCCCACTACCATCAATGACATATATTCTGCTACCTACCTGCTACTACCGGCCCACTGCCATCAATGACATATATTGTGCTACCTACCTGCTACTACCGGTCCACTGCCATCAATGACATATATTGTGCTACCTACCTGCTACTACCGGCCCACTACCACCAATGGCATATATTGTGTATTTACCTGCTACTACCGGCCCACTAACACCAATGACATATATTGTGCTACCTACCTGCTACTACTGGCCCACTACCATCAATGACATATATTCTGCTACCTACCTGCTACTACCGGCCCACTACCATCTATGACATATATTCTGCTACCTACCTGCTACTACCGGCCCACTACCATCTATGATATATATTCTGCTACCTACCGGCCCACTACCATCACTGCGATATATTGTGCTACCTACCCGCTACTACCGGCTCACTGCCATCAATGGCATATATTGTGCTACCTACCTGCTACTACCGGTCCACTACCATCAATGACATATATTGTGCTACCTACCTGCTACTACCGGCCCACTAACACCAATGACATATATTGTGGTACCTACCCGCCACTACCGGTCCACTGCCATCAATGGCAAATATTGTGCTAACTACCGGCTACTACCGGCCCACGACAATCAATGACATCAATTGTGCTACCTACTTGCTACTACCGGTCCACTACCACCAATGGCATATAGTGTGCTATTTACCTGCTACTACCGGCCCACTAACACCAATAACATATATTGTGCTACCTACCTGCTACTACCGGCACACTACCATCAATGACATATATTCTGCTACCTACCTGCTACTACCGGCACACTACCATCAATGACATATATTGTGCTACCTACAGGCCCACTACCATCAATGCCATATATTGTGCTACCTACCCGCCACTATCGGCCCACTGCCATCAATGGCATATATTGTGCTATCTACCCGCTACTACCGGCCCACTGCCATCAATGGCATATATTGTGCTACCTACCCGCTATTACCGGCCCACTACCATCAATGACATATATCGTGCTACCTACCTGCTACTACCGGTCCACTGCCATCAATGACATATATTGTGCTACCTACCTGCTACTACCGGCCCACTACCACCAATGGCATATATTGTGCTATTTACCTGCTATTACCGGCCCACTAACACCAATGACATATATTGTGCTACCTACCTGCTACTACCGGTCCAGTACGATCAATGACATATATTCTACTACCTACCTGCTACTACCGGCCCACTACCACCAATGACATATATTGTGCTACCTACCTGCTACTACCGGCCCACTACCATCTATGACATATATCGTGCTACCTACCTGCTACTACCGGCCCACTACCATCAATGACATATATTGTGCTACCTACCTGCTACTACCAGCCCACTACCATCAATGACATATATTCTGCTACCTACCTGCTACTACCGGCCCACTACCATCTATGACAAATATTGTGCTACCTACCGGCCCACTACCATATATTGTGCTACCTACCCGCTACTACCGGCCCACTGCCATCAATGGCATATATTGTGCTACCTACCTGCTACTACCTGCCCACTACCATCAATGGCATATATTGTGCTAACTACCTGCTACTACCGGCCCACTGCCATTAATGGCATCTATTGTGCTACCTACTTGCTACTACCGGTCCACTACCACCAATGGCGTATATTGTGCTATTTACCTGCTACTACCGGCCCACTAACACCAAGAACATATATTGTGCTACCTATCTGCTACTACCGGCCCACTACCATCGATGGCATATATTGTGCTACCTACCTGCTACTATCTGCCCACTACCATCAATGATATATATTGTGCTACCTACCTGCTACTACCGGCCCACTTCCATCAATGACATATATTGTGCTACCTACCTTCTACTACCGGCCCACTACCACCAATGACATATATTGTGCTACCTACCTGCTGCTACCGGCCCACTACCATCAATGTCATATATTGTGCTACCCACCTGCTACTACCGGCCCACTACCACCAATGACATATATTGTGCGACCTACCTGCTACTACCGGCCCACTACCATCTATGACATATATTGTGCTACCTACCTGCTACTACCGGCCCACTACCATTAATGACATATATTGTGCTACCTACCTGCTACTACCGGCCAACTACCATCAATGACATATATTCTGCTACCTACCTGCTACTATCGGCCCACTACCATATATGACATATATTCTGCTACCTACCTGCTACTACCGGCCCACTACCATCTATGACATATATTGTGCTACCTACCGGCCCACTACCATATATTGTGCTACCTACCCGCTACTACCGGCCCACTGCCATCAATGGCATATATTGTGCTACGTACCTGCTACTACCTGCCCACTACCATCAATGGCATATATTGTGCTAACTACCTGCTACTACCGGCCCACTGCCATCAATGGCATCTATTGTGCTACCTACTTGCTACTACCGGTCCACTACCACCAATGGCATATATTGTGCTACCTACCTGCTACTACCGGCCCACTACCATCAATGTCATATATTGTGCTACCTACCTGCTACTACCGGCCCACTACCATCAATGACATATATTCTGCTACCTACCTGCTACTAACGGCCAACTACCATCAATGACATATATTGTGCTACCTACCTGCTACTACCGGTCCACTGCCATCAATGACATATATTGTGCTACCTACCTGCTACTACCGGCCCACTACCACCAATGGCATATATTGTGGTATTTACCTGCTACTAGCGGCCCACTAACACCAATGACATATATTGTGCTACCTACCTGCTACTACAGGCCCACTACCATCTATGACATATATTCTGCTAGCTACCTGCTACTACCGGCCCACTACCATCTATGATATATATTCTGCTACCTACCGGCCCACTACCATCACTGCGATATATTGTGCTACCTACCCGCTACTACCGGCTCACTGCCATCAATGGCATATATTGTGCTACCTACCTGCTACTACCGGTCCACTACCATCAATGACATATATTGTGCTACCTACCTGCTACTACCGGCCCACTAACACCAATGACATATATTGTGCTACCTACCCGCCACTACCGGTCCACTGCCATCAATGGCAAATATTGTGCTAACTACCGGCTACTACCGGCCCACGACAATCAATGACATCAATTGTGCTACCTACTTGCTACTACCGGCCCACTACCATCAATGGCATATATTGTGCTACCTACCTGCTACTACCGGCCCACTAACACCAATGACATATATTGTGCTACCTACCTGCTACTACCGGCCCACTACCATCAATGGCATATATTGTGCTACCTACCTGCTACTACCGGCCCACTACCATCAATGACATATATTGTGCTACCTACCTGCTACTACCGGCCCACTACCATCAATGACATATATTGTGCTACCTACCTGCTACTACCGGCCCACTACCACCAATGACATATATTGTGCTACCTACCTGCTACTACCGGCCCACTACCATCAATGACATATATTGTGCTACCTACCTGCTACTACCGGCCCACTACCATCAATGTCATATATTGTGCTACCTACCTGCTACTACCGGCCCACTACCATCAATGACATATATTGTGCTACCTACCTGCTACTACCGGTCCACTGCCATCAATGACATATATTGTGCTACCTACCTGCTACTACCGGTCCACTGCCATCAATGACATATATTGTGCTACCTACCTGCTACTACCGGTCCACTGCCATCAATGGCAAATATTGTGCTAACTACCGGCTACTACCGGCCCACGACAATCAATGACATCAATTGTGCTACCTACTTGCTACTACCGGTCCACTACCACCAATGGCATATAGTGTGCTATTTACCTGCTACTACCGGCCCACTAACACCAATAACATATATTGTGCTACCTATCTGCTACTACCGGCCCACTACCATCAATGGCATATATTGTGCTACCTACCTGCTACTACCTGCCCACTACCATCAATGATATATATTGTGCTACCTACCTGCTACTACCGGCCCACTACCATCAATGACATATATTGTGCTACCTACCTTCTACTACTGGCCCACTACCACCAATGACATATATTGTGCTACCTACCTGCTACTACCGGCCCACTACCACCAATGACATATATTGTGCTACCTACCTGCTACTACCGGCCCACTACCATCAATGTCATATATTGTGCTACCTACCTGCTACTAACGGCCCACTACCATCAATGACATATATTGTGCTACCTACCTGCTACTACCGGTCCAATGCCATCAATGACATATATTGTGCTACCTACCTGCTACTACCGGTCCACTGCCATCAATGACATATATTCTGCTACCTACCTGCTACTACCGGCCCACTACCATCAATGTCATATATTGTGCTACCTACCTGCTACTACCGGCCCACTACCATCAATGACATATATTCTGCTACCTACTTGCTACTAACGGCCCACTACCATCAATGACATATATTGTGCTACCTACCTGCTACTACCGGTCCACTGCCATCAATGACATATATTGTGCTACCTACCTGCTACTACTGGCCCACTACCATCAATGACATATATTGTGCTACCTACCTGCTACTACTGACCCACTACAATCAATGACATCTATTGTGCTACCTACCTGCTACTTCCGGCCCACTACCATCAATGACATATATTGTGCTACCTATCTGCTACTACCGTTCCACTGCTATCAATGACATATATTGTGCTACCTACCTGCTTCTACCGGCCCACTACCACCAATGGCATATATTGTGCTATTTACCTGCTACTACCGGCCCTTTAACACCAATAACATATATTGTGCTACCTACCTGCTACTACTGGCCCACTACCATCAATGACATATATCCTGCTACCTAGCTGCTACTACCGGCCCACTACCATCTATGACATATATTCTGTTACATACCTGCTACTACCGGCCCACTACCATCTATGACATATATTGTGCTACCTACCCGCTACTACCGGCTCACTGCCATCAATGGCATATATTGTGCTACCTACCTGCTACTACCGGTCCACTACCATCAATGACATATAGTGTGCTACCTACCTGCTACTACCGGCCCACTACCACCAATGGCATATATTGTGCTATTTAACTGCTACTACCGTCCCACTAACACCAATGACATATATTGTGCTACCTACCCGCCACTACCGGTCCACTGCCATCAATGGCAAATATTGTGCTAATTACCTGCTACTACCGTCCCACGACAATCAATGACATCAATTGTGCTACCTACTTGCTACTACCGTCCCACTACCATCAATGACATATATTGTGCTACCTACCTGCTAATACCGGTCCACTGCCATCAATGACATATATTGTGCTACCTACCTGCTACTACCGGCACACTACCACCAATGGCATATATTGTGCTACCTACCTGCTACTACCGGCCCACTACCATCAATGACATATATTCTGCTACCTACCTGCTACTACCGGCCCACTACCATCTATGACATATATTCTGCTATCTACCTGCTACTACCGGCCCACTACCATCTATGACATATATTCTGCTACCTACCGGGCCACTACTACCATATATTGTGCTACCTACCAGCTACTACCGGCCCACTGCCATCGATGGCAAATATTGTGCTACCTACCTGCTACTACCTGCCCACTACCGTCAATGGCATATATTGTGCTAACTACCTGCTACTACCGGCCCACTGCCATCAATGGCATATATTGTGCTACCTACTTGCTACTACCGCTCCACTACCACCAATGGCATATATTGTGCTATTTAACTGCTACTACCGGCCCACTAACACCAATGACATATATTGTGCTACCTACCTGCTACTACCGGCCCACTACCATCAATGACAAATACTGTGCTACCTACCTGCTACTACCGGTCCACTACCATCAATGACATATATTGTGCTACCTACCTGCTACTACTGGCCCACTACCACCAATGGCATATATTGTGCTATTTAACTGCTACTACCGTCCCACTAACACCAATGACATATATTGTGCTACCTACCCGCCACTACCGGTCCACTGCCATCAATGGCAAATATTGTGCTAATTACCTGCTACTACCGTCCCACGACAATCAATGACATCAATTGTGCTACCTACTTGCTACTACCGTCCCACTACCATCAATGACATATATTGTGCTACCTACCTGCTACTACCGGTCCACTGCCATCAATGACATATATTGTGCTACCTACCTGCTACTACCGGCACACTACCACCAATGGCATATATTGTGCTACCTACCTGCTACTACCGGCCCACTACCATCAATGACATATATTCTGCTACCTACCTGCTACTACCGGCCCACTACCATCTATGACATATATTCTGCTATCTACCTGCTACTACCGGCCCACTACCATCTATGACATATATTCTGCTACCTACCGGGCCACTACTACCATATATTGTGCTACCTACCAGCTACTACCGGCCCACTGCCATCGATGGCATATATTGTGCTACCTACCTGCTACTACCTGCCCACTACCGTCAATGGCATATATTGTGCTAACTACCTGCTACTACCGGCCCACTGCCATCAATGGCATATATTGTGCTACCTACTTGCTACTACCGGCCCACTACCACCAATGGCATATATTGTGCTATTTAACTGCTACTACCGGCCCACTAACACCAATGACATATATTGTGCTACCTACCTGCTACTACCGGCCCACTACCATCAATGACATATACTGTGCTACCTACCTGCTACTACCGGTCCACTACCATCAATGACATATATTGTGCTACCTACCTGCTACTACCGGCCCACTACCACCAATGGCATATATTGTGCTATTTAACTGCTACTACCGTCCCACTAACACCAATGACATATATTGTGCTACCTACCTGCTACTACCGGCCCACTGCCATCAATGACATATATTCTGCTACCTACCTGCTACTACCGGCCCACTACCATCAATGACATATATTGTGCTACCTACCTGTTACTACTGACCCACTACAATCAATGACATATATTGTGCTACCTACCTGCTACTACCGGCCCATTACCATCAATGACATATATTCTGCTACCTACCTGCTACTACCGGCCCACTGCCATCAATGGCATATATTATGCTACCTACCTGCTACTACCGGCCCACTACCATCAATGACATATATAGTTCTACCTACCTGATACTACCGGCCCACTACCATCAATGACAAATACTGTGCTACCTAACTGCTACTACCGGCCCGCTACCATCAATGTCATATATTGTGCTACCTACCTCTACTACTGACCCACTACCATCAATGACACATATTGTGCTACCTACCTGCTACTACCGGACCACTGCCATCAATGACATATATTGTGCTACCTACCTGCTACTACCGGCCCACTACCACCAATGGCATATATTGTGCTATTTACCTGCTACTACCGGCCCACTAACACCAATGACATATATTGTGCTACCTACCTGCTACTACCGGCACACTACCATCAATGACATATATTCTGCTACCTACCTGCTACTACCGGCCCACTACCATCAATGACATCTATTGTGCTACCTACCTGCTACTACTGACCCACTGCCATCAATGGCATATATTGTGCTACCTATCTGCTACTACCGGCCCACTGCTATCAATGACATATATTGTGCTACCTACCTGCTTCTACCGGCCCACTACCACCAATGGCATATATTGTGCTATTTACCTGCTACTACCGGCCCACTAACACCAATGACATATATTGTGCTACCTACCTGCTACTACTGGCCCACTACCATCAATGACATATATTCTGCTACCTAGCTGCTACTACCGGCCCACTACCATATATGACATATATTCTGCTACCTACCTGCTACTACCGGCCCACTACCATCTATGACATATATGCTGCTACTACCGGCCCACGACAATCAATGACATCAATTGTGCTACCTACTTGCTACTACCGGCCCACTGCCATCAATGGCATATATTGTGCTACCTACTTGCTACTACCGGTCCACTACCACCAATGGCATATATTGTGCTATTTAACTGCTACTACCGGCCCACTAACACCAATGACATATATTGTGCTACCTACCTGCTACTACCGGCCCACTACCATCAATGACATATATTGTGCTACCTACCTGCTACTACCGGTCCACTACCATCAATGACATATATTGTGCTACCTACCTGCTACTACCGGCCCACTACCACCAATGGCATATATTGTGCTATTTACCTGCTACTACCGTCCCACTACCACCAATGACATATATTGTGCTACCTACCTGCTACTACCGGCCCACTACCATCAATGACATATATTCTGCTACCTACCTGCTACTACCGGCCCACTACCATCAATGACATATATTGTGCTACCTACCTGCTACTACTGACCCACTACCATCAATGACATATATTGTGCTACCTACCTGCTACTACCGGCCCACTACCATCAATGACATATATTCTGCTACCTACCTGCTACTACCGGCCCACTGCCATCAATGGCATATATTGTGCTACCTACCTGCTACTACCGGCCCACTACCATCAATGACATATATAGTTCTACCTACCTGATACTACCGGCCCACTACCATCAATGACAAATACTGTGCTACCTACCTGCTATTACCGGCCCACTACCATCAATGTCATATATTGTGCTACCTACCTGCTACTACTGACCCACTACCATCAATGACACATATTGTGCTACCTACCTGCTACTACCGGACCACTGCCATCAATGACATATATTGTGCTACCTACCTGCTACTACCGGCCCACTACCACCAATGGCATATATTGTGCTATTTACCTGCTACTACCGGCCCACTAACACCAATGACATATATTGTGCTACCTACCTGCTACTACTGGCCCACTACCATCAATGACATATATTCTGCTACCTAGCTGCTACTACCGGCCCACTACCATATATGACATATATTCTGCTACCTACCTGCTACTACCGGCCCACTATCATCTATGACATATATGCTGCTACTACCGGCCCACGACAATCAATGACATCAATTGTGCTACCTACTTGCTACTACCGGCCCACTTCCATCAATGACATATATTGTGCTACCTACCTGCTACTACCGGTCCACTGCCATCAATGACATATATTGTGCTACCTACCTGCTACTACCGGCCCACTACCATCAATGGCATATATTGTGCTACCTACCTGCTACTACCGGCCCACTACCATCAATGACATATATTCTGCCACCTACCTGCTACTAACGGCCCACTACCATCAATGACATATATTCTGCTACCTAC
The DNA here is from genome assembly GCA_014843695.1 of Archivesica marissinica. Classification (NCBI taxonomy): domain Eukaryota; kingdom Metazoa; phylum Mollusca; class Bivalvia; order Venerida; family Vesicomyidae; genus Archivesica; species Archivesica marissinica. The sequence goes on along the minus strand of CM026388.1, from coordinate 47,041,890 downwards.
CTGCTACTACCGGCCCACTACCATCTATGACATATATTCTGCTACCTACCGGGCCACTACTACCATATATTGTGCTACCTACCAGCTACTACCGGCCCACTGCCATCAATGGCATATATTGTGCTACCTACCTGCTACTACCTGCCCACTACCGTCAATGGCATATATTGTGCTAACTACCTGCTACTACCGGTCCACTGCCATCAATGGCATATATTGTGCTGCCTACTTGCTACTACCGGCCCACTAACACCAATGACATATATTGTGCTAACTACCTGCTACTACCGGCCCACTGCCATCAATGGCATATATTGTGCTACCTACCTGCTACTACCGGCCCACTACCACCAATGGCATATATTGTGCTATTTAACTGCTACTACCGTCCCACTAACACCAATGACATATATTGTGCTACCTACCTGCTACTACCGGCCCACTGTCATCAATGACATATATTCTGCTACCTACCTGCTACTACCGGCCCACTACCATCAATGACATATATTGTGCTACCTACCTGTTACAACTGACCCACTACAATCAATGACATATATTGTGCTACCTACCTGCTACTACCGGCCCACTACCATCAATGACATATATTCTGCTACCTACCTGCTACTACCGGCCCACTGCCATCAATGGCATATATTGTGCTACTTACCTGCTACTACCGGCCCGCTACCATCAATGACATATATAGTTCTACCTACCTGATACTACCGGCCCACTACCATCAATGACAAATACTGTGCTACCTACCTGCTACTACCGGCCGGCTACCATCAATGTCATATATTGTGCTACCTACCTGCTACTACTGAACCACTACCATCAATGACACATATTGTGCTACCTACCTGCTACTACCGGACCACTGCTATCAATGATATATATTGTGCTACCTACCTGCTTCTACCGGCCCACTACCACCAATGGCATATATTGTGCTATTTACCTGCTACTACCGGCCCACTAACACCAATGACATATATTGTGCTACCTACCTGCTACTACTGGCCCACTACCATCAATGACATATATTCTGCTACCTAGCTGCTACTACTGGCCCACTACCATATATGACATATATTCTGCTACCTACTTGCTACTAACGGCCCACTACCATCTATGACATATATTCTGCTACCTACCGGCCCACTACCATCACTGCCATATATTGTGCTATCTACCCGCTACTACCGGCTCACTGCCATCAATGGCATATATTGTGCTACCTACCTGCTACTACCGGTCCACTACCATCAATGACATATAGTGTGCTACCTACGTGCTACTACCGGCTCACTACCACCAATGGCATATATTGTGCTATTTAACTGCTACTACCGTCCCATTAACACCAATGACATATATTGTGCTATCTACCCGCCACTACCGGTCCACTGCCATCAATGGCAAATATTGTGCTAATTTCCTGCTACTAACGGCCCACGACAATCAATGACATCAATTGTGCTACCTACTTGCTAATACCGGCCCACTACCATCAATGACATATATTGTGCTACATACCTGCTACTACCGGTCCACTGCCATCAATGACATATATTGTGCTACCTACCTGCTACTACCGGTCCACTGCCATCAATGACATATATTGTGCTACCTACCTTCTACTACCGGCCCACTACCACCAATGGCATATATTGTGCTACCTACCTGCTACTACCGGCCCACTACCATCAATGACATATATTCTGCTACCTACCTGCTAATACCGGCCCACTACCATCTATGACATATATTCTGCTACCTACCTGCTACTACCGGCCCACTACCATCTATGACATATATTGTGCTACTTACCGGCCCACTACTACCATATATTGTGCTACCTACCAGCTACTACCGGCCCACTGCCATCAATGGCATATATTGTGCTACCTACCTGCTACTACCTGCCCACTACCGTCAATGGCATATATTGTGCTAACTACCTGCTACTACCGGCCCACTGCCATCAATGGCATATATTGTGCTACCTACTTGCTACTACCGGTCCACTACCACCAATGGCATATATTGTGCTGTTTAACTGCTACTACCGGCCCACTACCATCAATGACAAATACTGTGCTACCTACCTGCTACTACCGGTCCACTACCAACAATGACATATATTGTGCTACCTACCTGCTACTACCGGCCCACTACCACCAATGGCATATATTGTGCTATTTAACTGCTACTACCGTCCCACTAACACCAATGACATAAATTGTGCTACCTACCTGCTACTACCGGCCCACTGCCATCAATGACATATATTCTGCTACCTACCTGCTACTACCGGCCCAATACCATCAATGACATATATTGTGCTACCTACATGTTACTACTGACCCACTACAATCAATGACATATATTGTGCTACCTACCTACTACTACCGGCCCACTACCATCAATGACATATATTCTGCTACCTACCTGCTACTACCGGCCCACTGCCATCAATGGCATATATTGTGCTACCTACCTGCTACTACCGGCCCAATACCATCAATGACATATATAGTTCTACCTACCTGATACTACCGGCCCACTACCATCAATGACAAATACTGTGCTACCTACCTGCTACTACCGGCCAACTACCATCAATGTCATATATTGTGCTACCTACCTGCTACTACTGACCCACTACCATCAGTGACACATATTGTGCTACCTACCTGCTACTACCGGACCACTGCCATCAATGACATATATTGTGCTACCTACCTGCTACTACCGGCCCACTACCACCAATGGCATATATTGTGCTATTTACCTGCTACTACCGACACACTAACACCAATGACATATATTGTGCTACCTACCTGCTACTACCGGCCCACTACCATCAATGACATATATTCTGCTACCTACCTGCTACTACCGGCCCACTACCATCAATGACATCTATTGTGCTACCTACCTGCTACTACTGACCCACTGCCATCAATGGCATATATTTTGCTACATACCTGCTACTACCGGCCCACTACCATCAATGACATATAGTCTGCTACCTACCTGCTACTACCGGCCCACTACCATCAATGACATATATTGTGCTACCTACAGGCCCACTACTATCAATGCCATATATTGTGCTACCTACCCGCCACTACCGGCCCACTGCCATCAATAGCATATATTGTGCTACCTACCTGCTACTACCGGCCCACTACCAGCAATGGCATATATTGTGCTATCTACCCGCTACTACCGGCCCACTGCCATCAATGGCATATATTGTGCTACCTACCCGCTACTACCGGTCCACTGCCATCAATGGCATATATTGTGCTACCTACCTGCTACTACCGGCCCACTACCACCAATGGCATATATTGTGCTATTTACATGCTACTACTGGCCCACTAACACCAATGATATATATTGTGCTACCTACCTGCTACTACCGGCCCACTTCTATCAATGACAAATATTCTACTACCTACCTGCTACTACCGGCCCACTACCACCAATGACATATATTGTGCTACCTACCTGCTACTACCGGCCCACTACCATCTATGACATATATTGTGCTACCTACCTGCTACTACCGGCCCACTACCATCTATGACATATATTCTGCTACCTACCTGCTACTACCGGCCCACTACCATATATGACATATATTATGCTACCTACCTGCTACTACTGGCCCACTACCATCTATGACATATATTGTGCTACCTACCGGCCCACTACCATATAGTGTGCTACCTACCCGCTACCACCGGCCCACTGCCATCAATGGCATATATTGTGCTACCTACCTGTTACTACCTGCCCACTACCATCAATGGCATCTATTGTGCTACCTACCTACTTGCTACTACCGGTTCACTACCACTAATGGCATATATTGTGCTATTTACCTGCTAATACCGGCCCACTAACACCAATAACATATATTGTGCTACCTATCTGCTACTACCGGCCCACTACCATCAATGGCATATATTGTGCTACCTACCTGCTACTACCTTCCCACTACCATCAATGATATATATTGTGCAACATACCTGCTACTACCGGCCCACTACCATCAATGACATATATTGTGCTACCTACCTTCTACTACCGGCCCACTACCACCAATGACATATGTTGGGCTACCTACCTGCTGCTACCGGCCCACTACCATCAATGACACATATTGTGCTACCTACCTGCTACTACCTGCCCACTACCACCAATGACATATATTGTGCAACCTACCTGCTACTACCGGCCCACTGCCATCAATGGCATATATTGTGCTACCTACCTGCTACTACCGGCCCAATACCATCAATGACATATATAGTTCTACCTATCTGATACTACCGGCCCACTACCATCAATGACAAATACTGTGCTACCTACCTGCTACTACCGCCCAACTACCATCAATGTCATATATTGTGCTACCTACCTGCTACTACTGACCCACTACCATCAATGACACATATTGTGCTATCTACCTGCTAATACCGGACCACTGCCATCAATGACATATATTGTGCTACCTACCTGCTACTACCGGCCCACTACCACCAATGGCATATATTGTGCTATTTACCTGCTACTACCGACACACTAACACCAATGACATATATTGTGCTACCTACCTGCTACTACCGGCCCACTACCATCAGTGACATATATTCTGCTACCTACCTGCTACTACCGGCCCACTACCATCAATGACATCTATTGTGCTACCTACCTGCTACTACTGACCCACTGCCATCAATGGCATATATTTTGCTACATACCTGCTACTACCGGCCCACTACCATCAATGACATATAGTCTGCTACCTACCTGCTACTACCGGCCGACTACCATCAATGACATATATTGTGCTACCTACAGGCCCACTACCATCAATGCCATATATTGTGCTACCTACCCGCCACTACCGGCCCACTGCCATCAATAGCATATATTGTGCTACCTACCTGCTACTACCGGCCCACTACCAGCAATGGCATATATTGTGCTACCTACCCGCCACTACCGGCCCACTGCCATCAATAGCATATATTGTGCTACCTACCTGCTACTACCGGCCCACTACCAGCAATGGCATATATTGTGCTATCTACCCGCTACTACCGGCCCACTGTCATCAATGGCATATATTGTGCTACCTACCCGCTACTACCGGTCCACTGCCATCAATGGCATATATTGTGCTACCTACCTGCTACTACCGGCCCACTACCACCAATGGCATATATTGTGCTATTTACATGCTACTACCGGCCCACTAACCCCAATGATATATATTGTGCTACCTACCTGCTACTACCGGCCCACTTCTATCAATGACAAATATTCTACTACCTACCTGCTACTACCGGCCCACTACACCAATGACATATATTGTGCTACCTACCAGCTACTACCGGCCCACTACCATCTATGACATATATTGTGCTACCTACCTGCTACTACCGGCCCACTACCATCTATGACATATATTCTGCTACCTACCTGCTACTACCGGCCAACTACCATATATGACATATATTCTGCTACCTACCTGCTACTACTGGCCCACTACCATCTATGACATATATTGTGCTACCTACCGGCCCACTACCATATATTGTGCTACCTACCCGCTACTACCGGCCCACTGCCATCAATGGCATATATTGTGCTACCTACCTGCTACTACCTGCCCACTACCGTCAATGGCATATATTGTGCTAACTACCTGCTACTACCGGCCCACTACCGTCAATGGCATATATTGTGCTAACTACCTGCTACTACCGGTCCACTACCACCAATGTCATATATTGTGCTTTTTAACTGCTACTACCGGCCCACTACCATCAATGACAAATACTGTGCTACCTACCTGCTACTACCGGTCCACTACCAACAATGACATATATTGTGCTACCTACCTGCTACTACCGGCCCACTACCACCAATGGCATATATTGTGCTATTTAACTGCTACTACCGTCCCACTAACACCAATGACATAAATTGTGCTACCTACCTGCTACTACCGGCCCACTGCCATCAATGACACATATTCTGCTACCTACCTGCTACTACCGGCCCACTACCATCAATGACATATATTGTGCTACCTACATGTTACTACTGACCCACTACAATCAATGACATATATTGTGCTACCTACCTACTACTACCGGCCCACTACCATCAATGACATATATTCTGCTACCTACCTGCTACTACCGGCCCACTGCCATCAATGGCATATATTGTGCTACCTACCTGCTACTACCGGCCCAATACCATCAATGACATATATAGTTCTACCTACCTGATACTACCGGCCCACTACCATCAATGACAAATACTGTGCTACCTACCTGCTACTACCGGCCAACTACCATCAATGTCATATATTGTGCTACCTACCTGCTACTACTGACCCACTACCATCAATGACACATATTTTGCTACCTACCTGCTACTACCGGACCACTGCCATCAATGACATATATTGTGCTACCTACCTGCTACTACCGGCCCACTACCACCAATGGCATATATTGTGCTATTTACCTGCTACTACCGGCCCACTAACACCAATGACATATATTGTGCTACCTACCTGCTACTACCGGCCCACTACCATCAATGACATATATTCTGCTACCTACCTGCTACTACCGGCCCACTACCATCAATGACATCTATTGTGCTACCTACCTGCTACTACTGACCCACTGCCATCAATGGCATATATTTTGCTACATACCTGCTACTACCGGCCCACTACCATCAATGACATATAGTCTGCTACCTACCTGCTACTACCGGCCCACTACCATCAATGACATATATTGTGCTACCTACAGGCCCACTACCATCAATGCCATATATTGTGCTACCTACCCGCCACTACCGGCCCACTGCCATCAATAGCATATATTGTGCTACCTACCTGCTACTACCGGCCCACTACCAGCAATGGCATATATTGTGCTATCTACCCGCTACTACCGGCCCACTGCCATCAATGTTATATATTGTGCTACCTACCCGCTACTACCGGTCCACTGCCATCAATGGCATATATTGTGCTACCTACCTGCTACTACCGGCCCACTACCACCAATGGCATATATTGTGCTATTTACATGCTACTACCGGCCCACTAACACCAATGATATATATTGTGCTACCTACCTGCTACTACCGGCCCACTTCTATCAATGACAAATATTCTACTACCTACCTGCTACTACCGGCCCACTACCACCAATGACATATATTGTGCTACCTACCTGCTACTACCGGCCCACTACCATCTATGACATATATTGTGCTACCTACCTGCTACTACCGGCCCACTACCATCTATGACATATATTCTGCTACCTACCTGCTACTACCGGCCCACTACCATATATGACATATATTCTGCTACCTACCTGCTACTACTGGCCCACTACCATCTATGACATATATTGTGCTACCTACCGGCCCACTACCGTATAGTGTGCTACCTACCCGCTACTACCGGCCCACTGCCATCAATGGCATATATTGTGCTACCTACCTGTTACTACCTGCCCACTACCATCAATGGCATCTATTGTGCTACCTACCTGCTACTACCGGTTCACTACCACTAATGGCATATATTGTGCTATTTACCTGCTTGCTACTACCGGCCCACTACCATCAATGGCATATATTGTGCTACCTACCTGCTACTACCTTCCCACTACCATCAATGATATATATTGTGCTACATACCTGCTACTACCGGCCCACTACCATCAATGACATATATTGTGCTACCTACCTTCTACTACCGGCCCACTAACACCAATGACATATATTGTGCTACCTACCTGCTGCTACCGGCCCACTACCATCAATGACACATATTGTGCTACCTACCTGCTACTACCTGCCCACTACCACCAATGACATATATTGTGCAACCTACCTGCTACTACCGGCCCACTACCGTCAATGGCATATATTGTGCTACCTACCTGCTACTACCTGCCCACTACCATCAATGATATATATTGTGCTACCTACCTGCTACTACCGGCCCACTACCATCAATGACATATATTGTGCTACCTACCTTCTACTACCGGCCAACTACCATCAATGACATATATTGTGCCACCTACAGGCCCACTACCATCAATTCCATATATTGTGCTACCTACCCGCCACTACCGGCCCACTGCCATCAATAGCATATATTGTGCTACCTACCTGCTACTACCGGCCCACTGCCATCAATGGCATATATTGTGCTACCTACCCGCTACTACCGGTCCACTGCCATCAATGGCATATATTGTGCTACCTACCTGCTACTACCGGCCTACTACCACCAATGGCATATATTGTGCTATTTACATGCTACTACCGGCCCACTAACACCAATGATATATATTGTGCTACCTACCTGCTACTACCGGCCCACTTCTATCAATGACAAATATTCTACTACCTACCTGCTACTACCGGCCCACTACCACCAATGACATATATTGTGCTACCTACCTGCTACTACCGGCCCACTACCATCTATGACATATATTGTGCTACCTACCTGCTACTACCGGCCCACTACCATCTATGACATATATTCTGCTACCTACCTGCTACTACCGGCCCACTACCATATATGACATATATTCTGCTACCTACCTGCTACTACTGGCCCACTACCATCTATGACATATATTGTGCTACCTACCGGCCCACTACCATATATTGTGCTACCTACCCGCTACTACCGGCCCACTGCCATCAATGGCATATATTGTGCTACCTACCTGTTACTACCTGCCCACTACCATCGATGGCATATATTGTGCTAACTACCTGCTACTACCGGCCCACTGCCATCAATGGCATCTATTGTGCTACCTACCTACTTGCTACTACCGGTTCACTACCACCAATGGCATATATTGTGCAACATACCTGCTACTACCCGCCCACTACCATCAATGACATATACTGTGCTACCTACCTTCTACTACCTTCCCACTACCATCAATGATATATATTGTGCAACATAACTGCTACTACCCGCCCACTACCATCAATGACATATATTGTGCTACCTACCTTCTACTACCGGCCCACTACCACCAATGACATATATTGTGCTACCTACCTGCTGCTACCGGCCCACTACCATCAATGACACATATTGTGCTACCTACCTGCTACTACCGGCCCACTACCACCAATGACATATATTGTGCAACCTACCTGCTACTACCGGCCCACTACCATCTATGACATATATTGTGCTACCTACCTGCTACTACCGGCCCACTACCATCTATGACATATATTGTGCTACCTACCGGCCCACTACCATATATTGTGCTACCTACCCGCCACTACCGGCCCACTGCCATCAATGGCATATATTGTGCTAGCTACCTGCTACTACCTGCCCACTACCATCAATGGCATATATTGTGCTAACTACCTGCTACTACCGGCCCACCGCCATCAATGGCATATATTGTGCTACCTACTTGCTACTACCGGTCCACTACCACCAATGGCATATATTGTGCTATTTACCTGCTACTACCGGCCCACTAACACCAATAACATATATTGTGCTACCTATCTGCTACTACCGGCCCACTACCATCAATGGCATATATTGTGCTACCTACCTACTACTACTACCTGCCCACTACAATCAATGATATATATTGTGCTACCTACCTGCTACTACCGGCCCACTACCATCAATGACATATATTGTGCTACCTACCTTCTACTACCGGCCCACTACCACTAATGACATATATTGTGCTACCTACCTGCTGCTACCGGCCCACTACCATCAATGACATATAGTCTGCTACCTACCTGCTACTAACGGCCCACTACCATCAATGACATATATTGTGCTACCTACCTGCTACTACCGGTCCACTGCCATCAATGACATATATTGTGCTACCTACCTGCTACTACCGGTCCACTGTCATCAATGACATATATTCTGCTACCTACCTGCTACTACCGGTCCATTGCCATCAATGACATATATAGTGCTACCTATCTGCTACTACTGACACATTACAATCAATGACATCTATTGTGCTACCTACCTGCTACTACCTGCCCACTACCATCAATGACATATATTGTGCTACTTACCTGCTACTACCGGTCCACTGCCATCAATGACATATATTGTGCTACCTACCTGCTACTACCGGCCCACTACCACCAATGGCATATATTGTGCTATTTACCTGCTACTACCGGCCCACTAACACCAATGACATATATTGTGCTACCTACCTGCTACTACCGGCCCACTACCATCAATGACATATATTCTGCTACCTAGCTGCTACTACCGGCCCACTACCATCTATGACATATATTGTGCTATATACCTGCTACTACCGGCCCACTACCATCTATGACATATATTCTGCTACCTACCTGCTACTACCGGTCCACTACCATCAATGACATATATTGTGATACCTACCTGTTACTACCGGCCCACTACCACCAATGGCATATATTGTGCTATTTAACTGCTCATATCGTCCCACTAAAACCAATGACATATATTGTGCTACCTACCTGCTACTACCGGACCACTACCATTAATTACATATATTCTGCTACCTTCCTGCTACTACCGGCCCACTACCATCAATGACATATATTGTGATACCTACCTGTTACTACTGACCCACTACAATCAATGACATATATTGTGCTACCTACCTGCTACTACAGGCCCACTACCATCAATGACATATATTCTGCTACCTACCTGCTACTACCGGCCCACTGCCATCAATGGTATATATTGTGCTACCTACCTGCTACTACCGGCCCACTACCACCAATGACATATATTGTGCTACCTACCTGCTACTACCGGCCTACTACCATCTATGACATATATTGTGCTACCTACCTGCTACTACCGGCCCACTACCATCTATGACATATATTCTGCTACCTACCTGCTACTACCGGCCCACTACCATATATGACATATATTCTGCTACCTACCTGCTACTACTGGCCCACTACCATCTATGACATATATTGTGCTACCTACCGGCCCACTACCATATATTGTGCTACCTACCCGCTACTACCGGCCCACTGCCATCAATGGCATATATTGTGCTACCTACCTGCTACTACCTGCCCACTACCATCAATGGCATATATTGTGCTAACTACCTGCTACTACCGGCCCACTGCCATCAATGGCATCTATTGTGCTACCTACCTACTTGCTACTACCGGTTCACTACCACCAATGGCATATATTGTGCTACCTACCTGACACTACCTTCCCACTACCATCAATGATATATATTGTGCAACATACCTGCTACTACCCGCCCACTACCATCAATGACATATATTGTGCTACCTACCTTCTACTACCGGCCCACTACCACCAATGACATATATTGTGCTACCTACCTGCTGCTACCGGCCCACTACCATCAATGACACATATTGTGCTACCTACCTGCTACTACCGGCCCACTACCACCAATGACATGTATTGTGCTACCTACCTGCTACTACCGGCCCATTACCATCTATGACATATATTGTGCTACCTACCTGCTACTACCGGCCCACTACCATCTATGACATATATTGTGCTACCTACCTGCTACTACCGGCCCACTACCATCAATGACATACATTGTGCTACCTACCTGCTACTACCGGCCCACTACCATCAATGACATATATTGTGCTACCTACCTGCTACTACCGGCCCACTACCAACAATGACATATATTCTGCTACCTACCTGCTACTACCGGCCCACTACCATCTATGACATATATTCTGCTACCTACCTGCTACTACCGGCCCACTACCATCTATGACATATATTGTGCTACTTACCGGCCCACTACCATATATTGTGCTACCTACCCGCCACTACCGGCCCACTGCCATCAATGGCATATATTGTGCTACCTACCTGCTACTACGTGCCCACTACCATCAATGGCATATATTGTGCTAACTACCTGCTACTACCGGCCCACTGCCATCAATGGCATATATTGTGCTACCTACTTGCTATTACCGGTCCACTACCACCAATGGCATATATTGTGCTATTTACCTGCTACTACCGGCCCACTAACACCAATAACATATATTGTGCTACCTATCTGCTACTACCGGCCCACTACCATCAATGGCATATATTGTGCTACATACCTGCTACTACCTGCCCACTACCATCAATGATATATATTGGGCTACCTACCTGCTACTACCGGCCCACTACCATCAATGACATATATAGTGCTACCTACCTTCTACTACCGGCCCACTACCACTAATGACATATATTGTGCTACCTACCTGCTGCTACCGGCCCACTACCATCAATGACATATAGTCTGCTACCTACCTGCTACTAACGGCCCACTACCATCAATGACATATATTGTGCTACCTACCTGCTACTACCGGTCCACTGCCATCAATGACATATATTGTGCTACCTACCTGCTACTACCGGTCCATTGCCATCAATGACATATATAGTGCTACCTATCTGCTACTACTGACCCATTACAATCAATGACATCTATTGTGCTACCTACCTGCTACTACCGGCCCACTACCATCAATGACATATATTGTGCTACTTACCTGCTACTACCGGTCCACTGCCATCAATGACATATATTGTGCTACCTACCTGCTACTACCGGCCCACTACCACCAATGGCATATATTGTGCTATTTACCTGCTACTACCGGCACACTAACACCAATGACATATATTGTGCTACCTACCTGCTACTACCGGCCCACTACCATCAATGACATATATTCTGCTACCTAGCTGCTACTACCGGCCCACTACCATCTATGACATATATTGTGCTATATACCTGCTACTACCGGCCCACTACCATCTATGACATATATTCTGCTACCTACCGGCCCACTACCATCACTGCCATATATTGTGCGACCTACTCGCTACTACCGGCTCACTGCCATCAATGTCATATATTGTGCTACCTACCTGCTACTACCGGTCCACTACCATCAATGACAAATATTGTGATACCTACCTGATACTACCGGCCCACTACCACCAATGGCATATATTGTGCTATTTAACTGCTCATATCGTCCCACTAAAACCAATGACATATATTGTGCTACCTACCTGCTACTACCGGCCCACTACCATTAATTACATATATTCTGCTACCTTCCTGCTACTACCGGCCCACTACCATCAATGACATATATTGTGATACCTACCTGTTACTACTGACCCATTACAATCAATGACATATATTGTGCTACCTACCTGCTACTACCGGCCCACTACCATCAATGACATATATTCTGCTACCTACCTGCTACTACCGGCCCACTGCCATCAATGGTATATATTGTGCTACCTACCTGCTACTACCGGCCCACTACCATCAATGACATATATAATTCTACCTACCTGATACTACCCGCCCACTAACATCAATGACAAATACTGTGCTACCTACCTGCTACTACCGGCCCACTACCATCAATGTCATATATTGTGCTACCTACCTGCTACTACTGACCCACTACCATCAATGACAAATAGTGTGCCACCTACCTGCTACTATCGGCCCACTACCACCAATGGCATATATTGTGCTATTTACCTGCTACTACCGGCCCACTAACACCAATGACATATATTGTGCTACGAACCTGCTACTACCGGCCCACTACCATCAATGATATATATTCTGCTACCTACATGCTACTACCGGCCCACTACCATCAATGACATATATTGTGCTACATACCTGCTACTTCTGACCCACTGCCATCAATGGCATATATTGTGCTACCTACCTGCTACTACCGGCCCACTACCATCAATGACATATATTCTGCTACCTACCTGCTACTACCGGCCAACTACCATCAATGACATATATTGTGCTACCTACAGGCCCACTACCATCAATGTCATATATTGTGCTACCTACCCGCCACTACCGGCCCACTGCCATCAATAGCATATATTGTGCTACCTACCTGCTACTACCGGCCCACTACCATCTATGACATATATTCTTCTATCTACCTGCTACTACCGGCCCACTACCATCTATGACATATATTGTGCTACCTACCGGCCCACTACCATATATTGTGCTACCTACCCGCTACTACCGGCCCACTTCCATCAATGGCATATATTGTGCTACCTACCTGCTACTACCTGCCCACTACCATCAATGACATATATTGTGCTAACTACCTGCTACTACCGGCCCACTGCCATCAATGGCATCTATTGTGCTACCTACTTGCTACTACCGGTCCACTACCACCAATGGCATATATTGTGCTATTTACCTGCTACTACCGGCCACTAACACCAATAACATATATTGTGCTACCTATCTGCTACTACCGGCCCACTACCATCAATGATATATATTGTGCTACCTACCTTCTACTACCGGCCCACTACCACCAATTACATATATTGTGCTACCTACCTGCTACTACCGGCCCACTACCACCAATTGCATATATTGTGCTATTTACCTGCTACCACAGGCCCACTAACACCAATGACATATATTGTGCTACCTACCTGCTACTACCGGCCCACTACCATCAATGATATATATTCTGCTATCTAGCTGCTACTACCGGCCCACTACCATCTATGACATATATTCTTCTATCTACCTGCTACTACCGGCCCACTACCATCTATGACATATATTGTGCTACCTACCGGCCCACTACCATATATTGTGCTACCTACCCGCTACTACCGGCCCACTTCCATCAATGGCATATATTGTGCTACCTACCTGCTACTACCTGCCCACTACCATCAATGACATATATTGTGCTAACTACCTGCTACTACCGGCCCACTGCCATCAATGGCATCTATTGTGCTACCTACTTGCTACTACCGGTCCACTACCACCAATGGCATATATTGTGCTATTTACCTGCTACTACCGGCCACTAACACCAATATCATATATTGTGCTACCTATCTGCTACTACCGGCCCACTACCATCAATGGCATACATTGTGATACCTACCTGCTACTACCTGCCCACTACCATCAATGATATATATTGTGCTACCTACCTGCTACTACCGGCCCACTACCATCAATGACATATATTGTGCTACCTACCTTCTACTACCGGCCCACTACCACCAATGACATATATTGTGCTACCTACCTTCTGCTATTGGCCCACTACCATCAATGTCATATATTGTGCTACCACCCTGCTACTACCGGCCCACTACCATCAATGACATATATTCTGCCCTACCTGCTACTAACGGCCCACTACCATCAATGACATATATTGTGCTACCTACCTGCTACTACCGGTCCACTGCCATCAATGACATATATTGTGCTACCTACCTGATACTACCGATCCACTGCCATCAATGACATATATTCTGCTACCTACCTGCTACTACCGGTCCACTGCCATCAATGACACATATAGTGCTACCTACCTGCTACTACTGACCCACTACAATCAATGACATCTATTGTGCTACCTACCTGCTACTACCGGCCCACTACCATCAATGACATATATTGTGCTACCTACCTGCTACTACCTGTCCACTGCCATCAATGACATATAGTGTGCTACCTACCAGCTACTACCGGCCCACTACCACCAATGACATATATTGTGCTATTTACCTGCTACTACCGGCCCACTAACACCAATGACATATATTGTGCTACCTACCTGCTACTACCGGCCCACTACCATCAATGACATATATTCTGCTACCTAGCTGCTACTACCGGCCCACTACCATCTTTGACATATATTCTGCTACCTACCTGCTACTACCGGCCCACTACCATCTATGACATATATTCTGCTACCTACCGGCCCACTACCATCACTGCCATATATTGTGCTACCTATCCGCTACTACCGGCTCACTGCCATCAATGGCATATATTGTGCTACCTACCTGCTACTGCCGGCCCACTACCATGAATGGCATATATTGTGCTAACTACCTGCTACTACCGGCCCACTGCCATCAATGGCATCTATTGTGCTACCTACTTCCTACTACCGGTCCACTACCACCAATGGCATATATTGTGCTATTTACCTGCTACTACCGGCCCACTAACACCAATGACATATATTGTGCTACCTATCTGCTACTACAGGCCCACTACCATAAATGGCATATATTGTGCTACCTATTTGCTAATACCTGCCCACTACCATCAATGATATATATTGTGCTACATACCTGCTACTACAGGCCCACTACCATCAATGACATATATTGTGCTACCTACCTTCTACTACCGGCCCACTACCACCAATGACATATATTGTGCTACCTACCTGCTGCTACCGGCCCACTACCATCAATGTCATATATTGTGCTACCTACCTGCTACTACCGGCCCACTACCATCAATGACATATATTCTGCTACCTACCTGCTACTAACGGCCCACTACCATCAATGACATATATTGTGCTACCTACTTGCTACTACCGGTCCACTGCCATCAATGACATATATTGTGCTACCTACCTGCTACTACCGGTCCACTGCCATCAATGACATATATTCTGCTACCTACCTGCTACTACCGGTCCAATGCCATCAATGACATATATAGTGCTACCTACCTGCTACTACTGACCCACTACAATCAATGACATCTATTGTGCTACCTACCTGCCACTACCGGCCATCAATGGCATATATTGTGCTACCTACCTGCTACTACTGGTACACTGCCATCATTGACATATATTGTGCTACCTACCTGCTACTACCGGCCAACTACCACCAATGGCATATATTGTGCTATTTACCTGCTACTACCGGCCCACTAACACCAATGACATATATTGTGCTACCTACCTGCTACTACCGGCCCACTACCATCAATGACATATATTCTGCTACCTACCTGCTACTACCGGCCCACTACCATCTATGACATATATTCTGCTACCTACCTGCTACTACCGGCCCACTACCATCTATTACATATATTGTGCTACCTACCGGCCCACTACCATCACTGCCATATATTGTGCTACCTACTCGCTACTACCGGCCCACTACCATCTATGACATATATTGTGCTACCTACCGGCCAACTACCATCACTGCCATATATTGTGCTACCTACCCGCTACTACCGGCTCACTGCCATCAATGGCATATATTGTGCTACCTACCTGCTACTACCGGCCCACTACCATCAATGGCATATATTGTGCTATCTACCTGCTACTACCGGCCCACTGCCATCAATGGCATCTATTGTGCTACCTACTTGCTACTACCGGTCCACTACCACCAATGGCATATATTGTGCTATTTACTTGCTACTACCGGCCCACTAACACCAATGACATATATTGTGCTACCTACCTGCTACTACCGACCCACTACCATCAATGGCATATATTGTGCAACCTACCTGCTACTACCTGCCCACTACCATCAATGATATATATTGTGCTACATACCTGCTACTACCGGCCCACTACCATCAATGACATATATTGTGCTACCTACCTTCTACTATCGGCCCACTACCACCAATGACATATATTGTGCTACCTACCTGCTACTACAGGCCCACTACCATCAATGTCATATATTGTGCTACCTACCTGCTACTACCGGCCCACTACCATCAATGGCATATATTGTGCTACCTACCTGCTACTACTGACACACTAACATCAATGACATATATTGTGCTACCTACCTGCTACTACCGACCCACTACCATCAATGCCATATATTGTGCTATATATATCTCTTTGATGGAATCCTTCGTATTTGGTTTTCGTGTAATAATAATCATATAATTTAGGTGTGCGTTTTCTGTGTCCTCTGGTATATAATGTAGGTGTGCGTTTTCTATGTCCTCTAGTATATAATGTATGTGTGCGTTTTCTATATCCTCTAGTATATAATGTAGGTGTGCGTTTTCTATGTCCTCTAGTATATAATGTAGGTGTGCGTTTTCTATGTCCTCTAGTATATACTCTATGTGTGCGTTTTCTATGTCCTCTAGTATTTAATGTAGGTGTGCATTTTCTATGTCATCTAGTATATAATGTAGGTGTGCGTTTTCTATGTCCTCTAGTATATAATGTAGGTGTGCATATTCTATGTCCTCTAGTATATAATGTAGGTGTGCGTTTTCTATCTCCTCTAGTATATAATGTAGGTGTGTGTTTTCTATGTCCTCTAGTATATAATGTAGGTGTGCGTCTTCTATGTCCTCTAGTATATACTGTAGGTGTGTGTTTTCTATATCCTCTAGTACATAATGTAGGTGTGCGTTTTCTATGTCCTCTAGTATATAATGTAGGTGTGCGTTTTCTATGTCCTCTAGTATATAATGTAGGTGTGCGTTTTCTATGTCCTCTAGTATATAATGTATGTGCGCGTTTTCTATGTCCTCTAGTATATAATGTAGGTGTGCGTTTTCTATGTCCTCTAGTATATAATGTAGGTGTGCGTTTTCTATGTCCTCTAGTATATAATGTATGTGCGCGTTTTCTATGTCCTCTAGTATATAATGTATTTGCGCGTTTTCTTTGTCCTCTAGTATAATAGTAACTGTGGGAACCAAACATATATTATTACAAATGACCAATCACGATATATACGTGCAACCTACGAATTGGTTATTGCCATGTACATCTCCTGTCCTGCCGTGTCCCACACTTGAGCCTTTATCTTTTTGCCATCAATATCCACCTGTGTATAGTAAACATGAAATAAGGAGCAGGGTCAGCAATATGTTGCTGGTCATAGCACGGTAGGGTTCTGAAATGATTACAAACTCATACCGTCGAGTTCTAAAATGACCATAGCCTCATACCGTCGAGTTCTAAAATGATAATAATCTCATACCGTCGGGTTCTAAAATGAGTATAGACTCTTACCGTCGGGTTCTAAAATGATTATAATCTCATACCGTCGGGTTCTAAAATGATTATAATCTCATACCGTCGGGTTCTAAAATGATTATAGACTCATACCGTCGGGTTCTAAAATGATTATAATCTAATACCGTCGGGTTCTAAAATGATTATAATCTCATACTGTCCTACTTTGTTCCAAAATCCACTCTAATCGTTGTTTGATATTCCTTTTTAAACGTATCGTGTGTAAATCTGGATAGAAGATTGCTTTTACCCGTCTCCAAGTCCCCAACCACGATCACTGCAATAAAATAATGTATCCTACCTTAATGCGAAATAACATACAAAAACGGCCTGCCTAATAAATTTTTCTTTATTAGTCAGTGCCTAATAAAGCTTTCGTGATGGACTACTTTTATGACCCTGTCCCAGATTACGGTTTGTAAATAAACAAAGCGTCTGTCGTCACATTGTGTTGTCTGCTGAGTTTGGAAAATATCCTAAGAAGATAGTCGTGTACAGGCAAGCTTTCAGGTTGTTTGGGATGAATTAACAGCACTCGATGAGACCCCTTTGGAAACTACTGTTGTCAGAGAAATGTCATTTATCATTTATCTATAAATAGAAATATCAATGCGCAACATATTACCAAGTGCGTAGCGAGTTTGTAAGCTGTCATGGCTAGTTTGTTTGTTTTTGTGTCGGGTGCACACTCAGAATGTAGGATAAATAGAATATTAGGTTACTGTCTTATAAATTTTAATTAAAATTTATAAGACAGTAACCTAATATTCTCTATAATGCAATATTTATGACTGTGAGATCCCGGACAAGGAATCATGTATAGAGCATTCTTACTACGGAATGGTGCAATATTTATGACTGTGAGATCCTGGGCCAGGAATCATGTATAGAGCATTCGTACTACGGAATGGTGCAATATTATTGACTGTGAGATCCCGGACAAGGAATCATGTATAGAGCATTCGTACTACGGAATGGTGCAATATTTATGACTGTGAGATCCTGGTCCAGGAATCATGTATAGAGCATTCGTACTACGGAATGGTGCAATATTATTGACTGTGATATCCCGGACCAGGAACTATGTATAGAGCATTCGTACTACGGAATGATGCAATATTTATGACTGTGAGATCCCGGACAAGGAACCATGTATAGAACATTCGTACTACGGAATAATGCAATATTTATGACTGTGAGATCCTGGACAAGGAATCATGTATAGATCATTCGTACTACGGAATGATGCAATATTTATGACTGTGAGATCCTGGACCAGGAATCATGTATAGAGCATTCGTACTACGGAATGGTGCAATATTTATGACTGTGAGATCCTGGACCAGGAATAATGTATAGATCATTCGTACTACGGAATGATGCAGTATTTATGACTGTGAGATCCTGGACCAGGAATAATGTATAGACCATTCGTACTGCGGAATGGTGCAATATTTATGACTGTGAGATCCAGGACCAGGAATCATGTATAGAGCATTCGTACAAAGCAATGATGCAATAATTATGACTGTGAGATCCCGGACAAGGAATAATGTCTAGAGCATTTCGTACTACGGTATGATGCAATATTTATGACTGTGAGAACCCGGACCAGGAACCATGTATAGAGCATTCGTACTACGGAATGATGCAATATTTATGACTGTGAGATCCCGGACATGGAATAACGTATAGAGCATTCGTACTACGGAATGATGCAATATTTATGACTGTGAGATCCCGGACAAGGAACCATCTATAGAGCATTCGTACTACGGAATGGTGCAATATTTATGACTGTGAGATCCCGGACCAGGATTAATGTATAGAGCATTCATACTACGGAATGATGCAATATTTATGACTGTGAGATCCCGGACCAGGATTAATGTATAGAGCATTCATACTACGGAATTATGCAATATTTATGACTGTGAGATCCCGGACCAGGACTAATGTATAGAGCATTCGTACCACGGAATGATGCAATATTTATGACTGTGAGATCCCGGACCAGGAATAATGTATAGAGCATTCGTACAACGGAATGATGCAATATTTATGACTGTGAGATCCCGGACCAGGAATAATGTATAGTACATTCGTACTATTGAATGATGCAATATTTATGACTGTGAGTTCCCGGACCAGGAATCATGTATAGCGCATTCGTACTACGGAATGATGAAATATTTATGACTGTGAGATCCCGGACAAGGAACCATGTATAGAGCATTCGTACTACGGAATGATGCAATATTTATGACTGTGAGTTCCCGGACCAGGAACCATGTATAGAGCATTCGTACTACGGAATGGTGCAATATTTATGACTGTGAGATCCCGGACAAGGAATAATGTATAGATCTTTCGTACTACGGAATGGTGCAATATAGACTGTGAGATCCCGGACCAGGAATCATGTATAGTGCATTCGTACTACGGAATGATGCAATATATGACTGTGAGATCCCGGACATGGAATCACATATAGTGCATTCGTACTACGGAATGATGCAATATTTATGACTGAGAAATCCCGGACAAGGAATAATGTATAGAGCATTCGTATATATATATTCTTGAGTGAACTATATTTCGATCAGTCCCTTAAACAAACAAATTATCTTTTTATTTCAGACTGAAAACGGTCAAGCACTAAATTACACTAGAATGTCGCGCTTAGACGACGTCGTAAATAAATGACGTCACTAACGGTTTGAGTCTGAACACGCTTACGTTGACACCATTTCAATAGGCAGTGGCTAGGAACAAAACGTGCAAACATAAATATGAGTATAATTGTTTGTTTCAGTGTATTATCGAATTATATATTCAGTATAGAAGCAGTGGGTGCAAACATTTTGATGTTGGATTTCAATAGAAAATAGACAGATTTTATAACAAACACAATTTGGTTTATTACACACATATTAACAATTATTTTAAAGAATGTTATGGTAAAACGCATACATGCTACACTTGTAAGGAAATATAACACATGTTACAACAGTAAGTAAATACAAGCAAATAAGCGGAAACAGATTGGTGCGTTTGCTACATGTGTGTTCCTTCCAACTGTATATATAATTAGATATTGTACAATATAACTATTCTATTTGGGAAATATTTACAATGAACAAAACAAATTACAGATTGTTTTCCCATTGGATATACTGTAGGATATCTGTCGATATATAGTAACATAATAAACATAATATGAGAAAGTGGAAGAAAATTGATGGCATGTTGTGCAACGGATACAACGATAAAAACAAAGGAAACAACTTAAGAGGACCTATATATGTTTCGAAGTATGCAGGGGCAGTAACTGACGATGCTCTCATTAGATTTTGTACAACATAACTATTTGGGAAATATTTACCAAGAAAGAATTGGCAGATAAAGTCCGATTTATCCCTAAATGTATAGCGCGGTCCTTTCAGTTGGAATCCTTTGTTTGTACAGTTTTATTATTTATGTTCCTTCTAACTGTATGGATAATTATTTAGAAAATAAAACAAGAAAAACATTTACACTGGACACGATCTCTGATCACTATAATTGTAAATACATGTGTACACAAGGTTCAGCTAACGATGCCATTGTGGATAGATATGCTGGATCTCAACCGGTATCCCAGCGGAACATACTAAAACACTAATTGCTACTACGGGAGAACACTGCACCAAATATAATGTAGAGAAATGGGTACTCATACAGGCCCGCATACTTAGTACAAGACTCAATTGTAGTCGCAGCAACAAAATATGTATACTTTTCAAAACATAGCACACACACATTCAATACATTGGTGTCAACAAAATGTTTATACAGGATAGTCAGGGGCCATATTAACTGTGAATCACATGTCCGGTTCAAACCACGACACTATATGCGGATCTATAAAAGGGTCACAGCCACACATTACGGTGTTTATTGGCATCATGGTAAATATTGTTTTAAAATTAAAAAAATAGTGAATAATAGCATCTTGAATACAAGCCACCAGGCAATTGCTAGACTGAAAGTAAACAAGGGAATATGGAATATGACAGATACTATCTCCATAATTACCGGTAATTTAAGTCTGTTTACCAAACAGAGAATAAATGCCAAATTATTATGCCGCAAAAACATAGAGTGGCATATAGTAAATTTACATTATATATTACATTAATTCAACTGTATGACGGTAGGTCTTATTACACATCCCACACGCATGTGGTAGTTCTCCAGTATGTATGCGCATATGACTCTTTAATATCCCTTATTACACCTTCCACAGGAATGCGGTCGTTCTCCAGTATGTATGAGCATATGCCTCTTTAATATCCCAGAATGACTGAATGCTTTATTACATATTCCACACGAATGTGGTCGTTCTCCAGTATGTATGAGCATATGCTCCTTTAAATGGCTAGACCGACTGAAAGCCGTATTACATATTTCACACTCATACGGTCGTTCTCCAGTATGTATGAGCATGTGTTGCTTTAAGGTTCCAGAATGACTGAATGTTTTATTACACATTCCACACGTATGTGGTCGTTCCCCAGTATGAATGAGCATGTGCTTCTTTAAAGTTTGAGGTTGGCGAAATGCTTTATTACATATTTCACACTAATGTGGACGTTCTCCGGTATGTATAAGCATATGCTGCTTTAAATTGCTAGACTGACTAAACGCTTTATTACATATTTCACACTCATGTGGTCGTTCTCCGGTATGTATGAGCATATGCTGCTTTAAATTGTTAGACTGACTAAACGCTTTATTACATATTTCACACTCATGTGGCTGTTGTCCGGTATGTATGAGCATGTGCTTCTTTAAAGATTCAGATTGATTAAACGCGTTATTACATATTTCACACTCATATGGTCGTTCTCCGGTATGTATGCGCATGTGCTTTTTTAAATTGCATGAATGACTAAATGTTTTACTACATAGTTCACACTCATATGGCCGTTTCCCAGTATGTATGCGCATGTGTTTCTTTAAATTGCTAGACTGAGTAAATGTTTTATTACATATTTCACACTCATATGGCCGTTCCCCAGTATGAAAGAGCATGTGCCTCTTTAACGTTCCAGATTGGCTAAACGTTTTATTACATATTTCACACTCATATGGAAGTTCCCCAGTATGTACAAGCATATGTTGCTTTAAAGTACCAGACTGGCTAAACGTCTTATAACATAGTTCACACTCATGTGCAAGTTCCCCAGTATGCACACGCATATGTTGCTTTAAAGTACCATCCACGCTAAAAGTCTTATTGCATATTTCACACTTATGTGGACGTTCTCCAGTATGCTTCATCATGTGCATCTTCAAACTACTGGAATGGCTAAACGCTATGTTGCATATTTCACACTTATATAGTCGTTCTCCAGTATGTATGAGCTTGTGCTTCTTTAAAGATTCATATTGGCTTAAAGTCTTATTGCATATTTCACACTTATATGGTCGTTCCCGAGTATGAATGCGCATGTGCAGCTTCAAATGTCCGGAATGGCTAAACGCTTTATTACATGTTTCACATTCATTATTACCTGCAATAATATGTAGTTCAGTCCTTAACACAACATTATTCTAACATCATGTTCACAATTTGATATTTCTTAAACCATGACATGATATTGACGATGGTTTTTTTTCTAGTGAATCCTTTACGTTGGAGAATAACACGAATCTGTTTATGGTATAATTCTTGCAAATGAACTCATCTAGATCTGTTCCTGTAAACACCAGGTTTCATATCCTGTAAGCAGACAACATATTAAATATTCATAAGTCACACATGAATGTTTCAGTAATTATTGGCCGTTCTAAACCTTATTATAATAAGTCTCTGTTGGTCCATGACGACTTTAGCATTATCATCATCAATATTGTTTGTGGAAGTCGTGGTAGCACTTTCGCTTCAGTTGCAAAAGGCCCGGAGTTCGATCCCCACTGCAGTCGTTACGATTGTGGTATTGGGCAAGGCATTATTTAAATTCCACATTGCCTCTTCTCTCTCCCTCGTGGCGATGGATTCCATCAGGCCTCTTCTCTCTCCCTCGTGTCGATGGATTCCATAAGGAATGTGGTCTCGAGAGTTATCAATATAATTTGCAACAACTTGTTTCGCTAAATTAAATTTGTATAAGCTAATATTAGTCGGGTTCAACGATTGGGATATTAACCTCATATCGTATAAATAAGCACATATTTCACCAAAATCAACAACAACACGACCACCAACACCACCACAACTAACAGCAACAACACGACCACCAACACCACCACAACTAACAGCAGCAACAACAACACGACCACCAACACCACCACAACTAACAGCAGCAACAACAACACCACCACCAACACAACTAACAGCAACATCAACAACAACACCACCACCAACACCAACACACCTAACAGCAACAACAACAACAACACCACCACCAACACCAACACACCTAACAGCAACAAC
Source organism: Archivesica marissinica (assembly GCA_014843695.1). Lineage (NCBI taxonomy): Eukaryota > Metazoa > Mollusca > Bivalvia > Venerida > Vesicomyidae > Archivesica > Archivesica marissinica. Next base: position 47,016,380 of record CM026388.1, on the reverse strand, counting down.
AACACGTCCACCAACACCAACACAACTAACAACAACAACAACAACAACACCATCAACATATATATAGATTTAGAATCAGGTTTCACAGTAGTAAGTAACACCATCATTGAATATATTTACACAATGATACGAATGTGTGGGATTTTCAGTTACAGGTATATTTTGTTCACATTCGCTGTAGATATAATTAATACTAATTATGATATATCAGCTGTATAATACCTTCATGTTGATATTTCAAGAGATATACATGTATAGTTTGTTCACAATCGCTGTAGATATAATTAATACTAATTATGATATATCAGCTGTATAATACATTCATGTTGATATTTCAAGATATATTTTAAACATTAGATAGTGTGTAATTAAAAAACTGTCATAGAGTTGTGAGTGTGTTATGGGGACAATGATTATGTAAACTGGAATTAACAACAGTATTTGAAAATACATTACACCTAATTAAATCAGTACACATGCATGCATTTGAAATAGGCAGCTGCTAAACCCAAATCAGAAATTCCAAACATTCTTAACAGATAGACTATTGGTGTAAAATAATAACAACATTTACGAATCTGAATATTTATTAAGACAAGTTATTCCTGCTAAATAGCCGTGTTTCATGGTATTTCAGTTCACGGAAAAAGTGTGCAAAGTCGCTTGGTGGCGTACTATACGGTCATATGCTAACGGTTGATTGTTATGGTGACAAATGATTTCACATTAGCATGCCTTTCCATTGATGAAAAGAGCGAGAGGCTCGTAAGAAAAAGATATGTACCGAAATGTTCACACATCGCAATTATGACTGGTAGAAGATTCAATCAGAATCCTACGAGAATGTGAACTACACAAAGTATGATCAGCGTATATCAGAGTATATTGAGCCGCTGTAAACGTATACATGTTCAATGATTACAATATATATGCTACAAATGATTCATGTTTAGGTATTTGTGTCTTAAATTAACACAATTGCATTAAAATAAAATTAGTTACATCAGACAATTCCTCACGATTATTTGATTCAAACAATTTATTTGAATATACTCTTGCTAACAGGACATATTAGAGCAAACTTTTCAAACAAGACGGCCCGGTCAATAATCTTAATGTCCGGTTAATTGCCAGCAAAACAATTTCATTTCGATTCAATGACATACCGCATGGCAGAAGATTCTAAAACGTTTAGCAAAAGTCAATATAAATCATCAAATAGTACATGGATTCGATAAGTAGCTACGTTGTTATTTAATTCTCTTAAAATAAATTACTCACTTGCATACTCAGCGCATCACCCGGCTTAACTGTTAACACAAAGGTATTCCGAGCCAACATATCAGATCATTATATTAATTATCATATCTATTTTTAGATAACTGGTTTCATGAAAACATTCGATTTATCCGCTTATTTATGAGAATATGTTGTGGTATATCCACATTTCACCTTGAACTATAGCATGCAACCTGATGCTTTACGTGTTGGACAAATATATACTGTACATACCACAATAAAATATTATCAGAAATAAAATATACTTACATGTGTGCAGATGGTGTCTTTAGGAAAAGGGAGCTAAGTATGTAAGTGATTCACACAAATGGATCGGATCCGGTGTTTATTATGATTGTCACTGTACACATGTATGGTGTATCATATATATGAATGTTTAAATAAGTATTTAGCACTATTCATAATGAAGTGAAGCTAAAAGTAATATTGTAGCAAGAAAATGCACGGTAAGGAATATATATTTATGTAACCCAATATATTATATAACTACCTGACGTGAGCACATCATCTGTTTGTATAAAAAGTAAAGTGTTTGTTTATTATAGTGTCACCCCTATTTAAATGGCCAGCCATTTCTGACTTATGAGACACCTCTTTTTATGAACATCAGTACTTCCCGAAGCCTATGCTTGTATGCCAGGCGCCATGCTGGTAGGAAATCGGTATCCATTATTTAGCCGAGGTAAACTGACCACGAAGAACAATGGCGATTACAAAATTCGCCATGCTAATTCCGTTTAGTAACGTGTTGCTGTATATTAGAAACAAAATTATAATCATGCCATTGTAGAATTTGACTGAACATTGTTTGCATACATCTATCAAAAGTATGTCATAGGCATTTAAGAGCTAGTGTTATTCCGCCGCGATTCTCTGACTGTTAATGATGGAGGAATAACCGTGTCTCATTCCGAGCAGTATTTCAGACTGGCACCCGGGTGGAACCTCCAACCTTCTGCAAGTAAGCTGGGTGACTTCATCACATGACAGTATTCGGATAGGGAATTGAACACAAGCGCAATGATTTCAAGAGAGTTAATATAAACAATCTTAACAGCTCAGCAACGGCGGCCCACATACACTGGTATATCTATTGTTGGCTTATATATCAGAGAATATACTTTTAGGACAATAGACAATATTAGCTTTCTATGTATACACTCCGACACAAGTTAAGCACCACATGACTTGTTTCAATAATATCTTTTCTAACAATGAACTTATTTCAAACGGGTTTGCTGTTTTCGTTACCTGTACACACATACCTACTTACTTGTGAAACAGGTTATTGGTCGACTGTTGTGTGTTTATGTGTATATGACAGGGTGTGTAAAGTGCCAGGTGTACTTTTCAACATTTGTGTTTGCGAACGAAAGCTGATATTTTGTAGGTAGGGATTTAAGTTCATTTTCTATTGACTTGGTATCGTGCGGCGAAAATTAACCATACTAGAAATGTGGAAAGCTGTTGGCATGTATAACGATGGTTTTAGCCATAGCAGGGTGGCATACCACGTCCGGGTTAACCATTCCATAATTGTACGACTGATAGGGAATGTTACTGACCTCCACGTGCAGGTAGACATCGTATAACGACGCCGAGAGAGGACCGACTCATATCCAGACGGGCGCGGTAACGGACGTTCAGTACAGCTGGTGCACTTCGTGGTAATTTAGCGCTTGGTGGCCACATTAGCACACGCACTATAATCAGACGCCTCGACATTCTGGGAATGTGAGCACGACTACCCATAAAACGTCCACAGTTGATATTCTCGATTTGACTAATTACATAATCATTTGGTGTGGACTATTCGCATATGGAGACGGGTCTACCGGTCTGATTAAAGTCGTTTTATGTTACGCCCTACCGACGGTCGTGCAAGGGTTTAGCGACAACGAAACACTTCATTTCAGGACAACCACATTTTGGGCACAACTGGTTTTGGAGGTGGGGTGTAACTGTCGGGGGTTGTTTTTCCTTTGACTGTAAGTTAGACTTGTACTTTCTTGATAGTAATCTGACAGGCCAAATATACCCTGACAATGTGCTCGCTCCACTCGTAGTCCCCCATTTCGACAATCATGAGTTGGATGACAGGCTAATGTCCATGGAGACAACGCTAGGCAACATAGAGCCCGAATTGTTCAACATATTTTACAGCAAGAGGCTGTTCAGATAATTCCATGGCCTGCGATGTCGCCAGACATGAACCCTATACAGCATGTTAAACAAACGTATTGCATTGTGGGCTCTTGCTAAGGCCTCGGTCTGGTGTAAAAACAGGTATTATGTTTTTCAAAAATATATCGCAGAATTAGATCTAGACGTGCCTGTAGATATCCATCCCTTGCTCGTGTTAAAACTGCATCTATGGATACATTTATTGCCCATTGGTATGCTCAAATAACTGATGTAACAGGCCCATCTCGTAGAGGCAGAAATAAGCTTAGAACATACTGTATGTATAAAAACAGCTTTGAGACAGAACACTATTGTAAGATTACACTACCATTAAGACATAGGGCGGCATTTTCCAAATTCCGTTGTGGTGTTGCTCCATTAAGGATAGAGACGGGAAGATATGAAAACATTGCTTTTGAAGATCGAAACTGTAACTTCTGTGATACAATGGAAACAGAAAGTCACGTTTTATTTGAATGTCAGCTTTATGAGGATATTAGACAAGATTTGTTCTTAAAAGCAGCAAACAGTATAGACAGTAACTTCTCTAACCTGTCTAGAAATAACCAGTTGATATTTTTATTCTCCAACAAATATATGATTAGGGCATGTGCCAAAACCTGTTTTAACATTTTGCAAAAGCGTTCATTTTACCTCTGTAAATAATACACTATAATTCTTATAAATATACCAGAACTGTATTTTAACGTAAACGTATGTTTATCTCTATGCAGTATACATACATTTATGTCAACTAAATAGTCGCTGCTAATCAGTTCACTTTTGATCTGATCAAAATTGATAATGGATTTCTTACACCATTTTTTACTGTCGCACACTAGTGCCTATATTAAGCCTTCAGTATTTTATTCCTAGATATCACTTTTTTAAAGATCTTTTTAGTTTGGATTAGCAGAGGCAATTTAGATTTACCATGTATATAGTGAACATTATTAATTGTTATTGCGCATTGAATATGCATTATGTGAAAACAACTGTGATAAGTCTCTTGTAATTCAAATATATGAATGGCTATGTACTGTTTTATAGTATGTAATATGATTTTATGATACATTGTACATAGATGAGACTATAATAAAGAATAAAACTGTATGGGACTTTATTGTTCAATCAATTAACCAACGCAATCCAAAATGTCAAACTATTGACGAATTAAAAACTGCCATCTTAGAGGATTGTCATCAGTTCCACCAATAACGGCTTAGGCGTCGTATGCGAAGCATGATGTGGCGTTATACAGAACTTCACAATAAACGCCGTGGATAAATAGTTATTAATGTGTATGCCAAAAGTACAGTGACATTGTGCTAGCTCCATGCCTAGTCAGCCATTTCCACAATCATGAGTTGGCTGATAGGTCAATGTTCATGGACGACAGCGCTAACCAAACAATTGACCAACATAATCCTAAATTTAAAAATATTGACAAATTAAAAAATGCTATCTTACAATAGTGGCAACGGTTCCCCAAAGAACGGCTTAGGCGTCGTGTGCGGTGGATATACTCCTTATTTATCTGTATGCCTTACACATACGCACAATAGCTGCATTTAAAAGTTCTTAAAATTTGAAGACTGCATTTTATTGCAATATTAAAAACCTCCACGAAAGACAACCTGGTTTTACGGGTTTTCAGCGCCAATTTAGAACCCCATTGTTGCCACGTCAGTGTCACGTCTTTCAGGAGAATAAATACTTCGTTGATTGGTAAATTTAGAGCCGTTGATATATTCCTATAAGAAGTGTAAGAACAACAGTATTGATGTAAAAAAAATATGTCGATAAAAATGTAGGGGGTGCTTAACCTTTGTGGTGGTGCTTCTTGAGTGAACTATATTTTGATCAGTCCCTTAAACAAACAAATTACCTTTTTATTTTAAACTGAAAAAGGTCAGGCGCTACCGCTACAATATAATGTCGCATTTAGGCAACGTCATAAATAAATGACGTCACTAACGGTTTGAGTCTGAACACGCTCAGGTTGACACCATTTCAATAGGCAGTGGCTAGGAACAAAACGTGCAAAAATAAATATGAGAATAATTCTTTGTTTCAGTGTATTATCGAATAATATATTCAGTATAGAAGCAGTGGGTGCAAACATTTTGATGTTGGATTTCAATAAAAAAAATAGATAGATTTTATAACAAACACAATTTGGTTTATTACACACATATTAACCATTAGTTTAAAGAATGTTATGGTAAAACGTATACATACTACACTTCTGTAAGCAAATATAACACATGTTACAACAGTAAGTAAATACAAGCAAATAAGCGGAAAGAGATTGGTGCGTTTGCTAGATGTGTGTTCCTTCCAACTGTATAGATAATTGGATATTGTACAATATAACTATTTGGGAAATATTTACAATGAAAACAATAAATTACTTATTGTTTACCCATTGGATATACTGTAGGATATATGTCGAGATATAGTAAAATAATAAACATAATACGAGAAAGTGGAAGAAAATTGATGACATGTAGTGGAAAGAAAACAACGATAAAAACAGTTATATTGTTATATTTCGGGTTTTACGCCTTCACCAGCACCATTTCGGGCTATATCATCGGCGGGCAGTTTACTTAGCAACACCTTTTCTGGGCAGGCTCCAGCCGTTAACCAGTACTTGGGTGCACCAACCTCCGTAAGAAACTGCCAACTTTTTCATATAAATGAGACACGGCCTGAGTGGGGCTCGAACCCGTGACCATCAGTGATAATAGGTTACAGTGGCATATAAGTCAGCGACCTTAACCACTCGACCACGGAGGCATAAAAACAGAGGAAACAACTTAAAAGGACCTACACATGTTTAAAGATTATTCAGGGGCAGTAACTGGCCGATGGCTCTCGATAGATATTGTACAACATAACTCTTTGGGAAATATTTACAATGAAAGTCCGATTTATCCCTAACTGTATAGATATTGTACAACATAATTATTTAGAAAATAAAACAAGAAAAGCACTGACACTGGACACGATCTCTGATCACAATAATTGTAAATGACATGGATACATGTGTACACAAGGTTCAGCTAGCGATGCCATTGTGGATATATATGCTGGAGTTCTCAACCAGTATCCCAGCGGAACATACTAAAACACCAATTGCTACTACGGGAGAACACTGCACCAAATATAATGTAGAGAAGTGGATACTCACACAGGCCACATACTTAATACAAGACTCAACAGTAGTCACAGCAACAAAATATGTATACATATCAAAACATAACACACACACATTCAATACATTGGTGTCAACAAAATGTTTATATAGAACAGTGTACTAGGGGCCATATTAACTGTGAATCACATGTCCGGCTCAAACCGCGACACTATGTGCGGATCTATAAAAGGGGCACCGCCACACATTCCGGTGTTTATTGGCATCATGGTAAATATTGTTTTAAAATTTTAAAAATAGTGAATAATAGCATCTTGAATATCAGCCACGAGGCAAATGATAGAGTGAACGTAAACAAGGGAATATGAAAGATCCGGTGTAGACATAAACTATCTCCGTAATTACCGGTACCTGCACGTAATTTAAGTCTGTTAGCAGAGAATAAATGCCAAATGGTTATGCCGCCAAAACATAGATTGGCATATAGTAAATTTACATTATATATTACATTAATTCAACTGTTATGGCTCCCTGTTGTTGCATGTGCATGAGCTCCATTAAAATTCTAGACTGACTGTACATCACATTACATTTCACTTATATGACCGTTCTCTGTTATACTTGAGCAAATGCCGCTTCAATCTGCCAAAATGGCTAAACGTTGTATTACATGCATCACACTCGTGTGACATTCCTCCAGTATGTGTGCGCATGTGAACGTTTAAAGCCGTATTACATATTCCACATTCGTGTCGCCGTTCTCCGGTATGAATGTGCAGGTGCTGCTTCAAATTAGAGGACTAGGTAAACGTTTTATTGCATATTTCACACTAATGTGGCTGTTCTTCAGTATGTATGTGCATGTGCCGCTTTAAATGGCCAGACTGAATAAAAGCCTTATTACATAGTTCACATTCATATGGTCGTACCCCGGTATGTATGAACATATGCTTCTTTAAATTACCAGGCTGACTGAAAGCTTTATTACACATTCCACATGCATGTTGTCGTTCTCCGGTATGTATGAGCATATGCTGCTTTAAATTTCCAGAATTTCTAAAAGTCTTAATGCACATTCCACACGCATGTGGGCGTTCTCCGGTATGTTTCAGCATATGTTGCTTTAATGTTCCAGACCGACTGAAAGCTTTATTACACATTCCACATGCATGTGGTCGTTCTCCGGTATGTTTGAGCATATGTTGTTTTAATGTTCTAGACAGACTGAAAGCTTTATTACACATTCCACATGCATGTTGTCGTTCTCCGGTATGTATGAGCATATGCTGCTTTAAATTTCCAGAATTTCTAAAAGTCTTAATGCACATTCCACACGCATGTGGGCGTTCTCCGGTATGTATGCGCATATGCTGCTTTAAATTTCCAGACTGACTGAATGCTTTATTACATATTCCACACGCATGCGGTAGATCTCCGGTATGTATGAGCATATGCTGCTTTAAAGTTCCAGACTGACTGAAAGCTTTATTACACATTCCACACGCATGTGGTAGATCTCCGGTATGTATGAGCATATGCCGCTTTAAATTTCCAGACTGACTGAAAGCTTTATTACATATTCCACACCCATGCGGTAGATCTCCGGTATGTATGAGCATATGCTGCTTTAAATTTCCAGACTGACTGAAAGCTTTGCTATACTTTCCACACGCATGTGGTCGTTCTCGGGTATGTATGAGCATATGCCGCTTTAAATGGCTAGACTGGCGGAAAGCCTTATTACATAGTTCACACTCATACGGTCGTTCTCCGGTATGTACGAGCATATGCTGCTTTAAATTGCAAGAATGACTGAAAGTATTTCTACATGTTTCACACTCATGTGGCCGTACTTGAATGGTGATGTCCTGCATTATTCTTCTAGACATTGTGAGAATCCATAGATTATGTTAATACATCCTTTATTCGCACTGTATGCACATGAATTGACAAGGTTTGATACGTTCTTATACAGCATAACATCTTTCTAACATCGATTTCATATTTTGAAAATAATGAGCATATATGAAGAATTCCTTAGTTAAATAAGGGAACCGATGATATTTCCTCAACTGTTTTCCTAGTGAATATTAAATTGATGATCCGAAAAGGACGAACATGAATATGTTCATAGCACAAATACTTAAATAAATGAACTCATCTAGATCTGTAAACATCGTGTTTCATCTCCTGGAAGTAAACAACATATTAAATATTTACATGCCATAGATGCACTTTTCAAATAGTTATTGGCCATTCCAACCGCTTATTGTATAAAGTCATAATTCGGTCATACTGACCATATTATCATCATCATCACCACCATGAGTAGCCATGTTCAACGAATGGGATATTCACCTAATATTGTATAACTTAGGGTATATAGGTCGCCCGATACGGTAGATGGTAGAACAATATATGTGTCGCCAGTTGTGTTTTATTTTACGAGCAATACCCACTATCCTGTTTTGTTGTTGATCATTTATTTGTGGCTGCTTCATAGAGTTCAAATTAATGCATAATAAAACAACATATTGGGAATCTGGAAACTGGCTGCTTAAGTTCTACATTCTAGTTCTACATAGTACTCCCAACACTCGGACGCTAGTATGACAGGGAGGCGCTCGTCAGGGACAGTGGTTAACATTTTCAATTAGTGAAATAGAAAGTGTTAAAAGAACTACATACCAAGGTTAATAACAGACATCATGCTACATTAGTGGTACCGTGGCCAACCGCTCAGCAAAAAAAGGTTAAGCTGGGGCTGGACTGTACATAGTAGGGGAGGCCACTCCAGAGACGTATTTGTTTGGGGGGAAACGAGTTTATATGGTATTGGGTTCGGGACTGAGGAATTAAGTAGATCAGGTTCCTTGTATCTGTTAGGTGGTTTTGGTCGGCTCATACACAATATATTTTGATTTTATATAGGTATTTTACTGATGGTTGTATGCGTCGATATTCAAGTGTTTGCCAGTTCAGGGAATTGATCATTTTTGTTACACTGCCTGTATAGTTAGAGTCATTGCAGACATCTTTGCATTCTGTCTCTTTATAGGTGAGAGACTTTTGCCAGGGGTGCAAGACGGTTGAGCAATACTCGAGTAGAGGACGTACATAGGTGTTATAAGCTTTTTCATTGAACTTCTTGTTACCGTTCTTTACATTCCTTTTGATGAATATGAGAGAATTAGTAGCTTGGAGCAGATGTTGTTTATGTGGGTAGACAAGTTTAAATCTTTACTATTAAATTGTAACACCTAGATATTTGGCGGAATCGTTTGATTTTAGTACCATGTTATGGAGTGTGTAAGAAAAAATAAGTGGTTTTCGTTTGCGAGTTATTCTGAGCACCTCACACTTGTCTGGATTGAATCCATGGACAAGTCCCGTTCCGATTGTTCAAGAGCATTGAGGTGACTTTGGAGGATTTGTGCATCAGAGGAGGATATTACTGTGAGATACAATATGGTGTCATCTGCGAACAGTCTAGATTTACTCTTGATGGAGTTGGGGAGGTCATTAATATAGGCTAGCAAGAGGTACGTTCCTAAGACAGAGCCTTGCGGGACCCAAGAGATGACAGGCAGTGTATCAGAAGTGCAGCCATCCACAACTACAATGACTTGATCCACCGTGATGCCAGTGGGTGGACACCCAGCTCATTAAGTTAGTATATTAGTTTGTTGTGATCAACCTTGTCAAACGCTTTACTAAAATCCATAACAATAACATCAGTTTGTTTACCATTTTCAAGGTTGTCGTTTACCTCTTGTGTGAAGCTGATAAGCTGAGATTCACAACTATGTTTTGATCTGAATACATGTTTGAATTGGCTTAGGTCATTATTGTCAAAATGGATCATGCTGTTAGAGACAAAAATATGCTCCAATTGTATGGAAGCAATGCAGGTGAGAGAAATTGGCCTGTAGTTACTGGCGATACAGGTGACCAATAACACCGGTTTGACTGTAATCAGATACAACGATGACAAGCAAAATAAATACATACGCTTGACAAAAAGAAATACTTTCAAAATAAATCATATGTGCAAGCGGCGATAAAACGTAAAAACATACACAAACAATGATCATAATGTATCTGTTGCCACTGTTTTTATTTGGATGGGGTGTTTTCTTTTATGTTTTCCAATGAATGATCGAATTTTCTTAGGTAAAGAAAACGCCATCTTTCCCACTTATTTCAAACAATGAAAGATGCATTTTCTCTGTCACAGCTTGATTTTCGTATTCCTTTTCTGACAATCATGAAAAGTTAATTTGTTTTGTTTGTAGTTTTTAATTTTTACAGAAAACAGAAACTAACTAGAACATTATACCGGAACTATATCTTATTAGGGACCTTCACACTAAAACGAGTGTTTGTGCGGTTGTGTATTGAATAGCAATGAGGCACCCAATAGAGCAAGATAAAATGAATTAGTAGTTATGCGAATATGTTGTGGTATATCCGCGTACTTATGAGAATATGTTGTGGTATATCCGCGTAGTTTTGAGAATATGTTGTGGTATATCCGCGTAGTTATGAGAATATGTTGTGGTATATCCACGTAGTTATGAGAATATGTTGTGGTATATGCCACAATAAAAATCTGATCAGAAAGAACATGTGCTTGTTATAAGTGTTTAGGGATAGATGCAGTAATCCAATAAAACAGGTGGCAGTACACTAAAGCTGACAATTAGAATACTCTTCAATTGAAGATCAAATTTAATACTAAGCTCAGTCCGAATCAGCCGTTGAACCACCAGTAGAAGGTATTGCAATGTATATATACAAACAAATAATTACCCAACTAACTATCCAATGTTCTCCAAAGTCGCCATCGCATAACATTATTATGCATTTGGGGATTATTATCTTATAATTACCTATTAATAAATTGTCCCATTGGTCATTTGTGTTGAGTACAAACGGCGTAGTTTTACTAAGGGACATAAGTGATAATATTTTAGTTTGGAAATGTATCCAACTCTTCCGGGTCTATTATCCGTACCCTACCGTCCAAATAGTATTCTTTATTATTCCCACTGCCCATCCATCATTTTCTGATTATTGTTGGGAGGTCATTCTACTGAGGCGGGGAGTGGAACAATCGCATTTCCTGGGAAATAATAGGTACTCTGACCGCTTTCTCCGATATATAATCATTTATCTCTTGTCCCCGATATGGAGCGAACCTTTTGCAATGATGATATCAGTGAAAAGCCTGTTCCATCAACGGCGCGTTAGACAACTCGGCCACTGAGGCTCTGTGTATAATACCAACACTGTACGGAAACATCCGACAATGTACGGAAGCACGGACAATTAAATTAACTAATACTGTACGGCTTGTTGTTGTTGTGAAGACACACATACCTACTGGCCAACTGTTATGTTAATATACTGATAATACAGGAATCGCAGGTACGAGCCTACGTCTGGCCCTAATATAATTAACAGTCTTTCAGATGGACTTTAAAAAGTTCTCGTGTCTGTGCTTTACATCTTGGATGTAAACAAAACAGGAATGGAATGGTCCTCTCTCTGTATCATTGCACTATCCTCCACCAATCTTCGACACATCTAAACTGACTAATCTCACGAAGCGTCGCTCACACGGATAACCGGTAGCGACGATATATAAGGGTAAAACGTATATGTATATAGCTAGATTCGAGGGTATTGATTTTGAAACAGATGTACAGGAAAAACGATTACAAAAATATGAAGAAACAAGAACGGATAATATGCCGAATCAGACGAATATTAATGATACATACAATGTGCTTACAGCAATGTACAAGCAACATGCATAGAGCAAAGTACAAACAACATGCTTAGAGCAATGTACAAACAACGTGCATAGGAGCAATGTACAAACAATGTGCTTAGAGCAACGTACAAACAATGTGCTTAGAGCAATGTACAAACAATGTGCTTAGAGCAACGAACAAACAACGTGCTTAGAGCAATGTACAAACAATGTGCTTAGAGCAATGTACAAACAACGTGCTTAGAGCAATGTACAAACAATGTGCTTAGAGCAACGTACAAACAATGTGCTTAGAGCAATGTACATGAATAGGACAATGTACAAGCAGCGTCCGTATAGCAAAGTACAAACAATGTGGTTAGAGCAATGTACAAACAACGTGAATAGAGCAATGTACAAACAACGTCCGTATAGCAAAGTACAAACAATGTAATGTACAAGTAGCGTGCATAGGACAATTTACACACAACGTGCTTAGAGCAATGTACAATCGACATGCTTTGAGCAATGTTCAAACAATGTGCTTAGACCAATGTACAAGCGATATGCTTAGAGCAATGTACACACAACGTGCTAAGAGCAATGTACAATCGACATGCTTATATCAATGTACAAACAACGTGCTTAGAGCAATGTACAAGAGACATGCTTAGAGCAATGTACAAACAACGTGCTTAGAGCAATGTATAATCGACTTGCTTTGAGCAATGTGCAAACAACGTGCTTAGAGCAATGTACAATCGACATGCTTAGAGAAATGTGCAAACAACGTGTTTAGAGCAATGTACAGTCGACATGCTTAGAGCAATGTGCAAACAACGTGCTTAGAGCAATGTACAATCGACATGCTTAGAGCAATGTGCACACAACGTGCTTAGAGCAATGTACAAGAGACATGCTTTGAGCAATGTACAAACAGCGTGCTTAGAGCAATGTACAAACAGCGAGCCTAGAGCAATGTACAAACAACGTGCTTAGAGAAATGTACAAACAACGTGCATAGAGTAATGTACTACCAACAGGTGCAGACATTTTGGTGTTGGACTTCAATAACAAATTCAACAAGTTTTAATGAACACAATTCGCTTTATTACACACATTATAATATTAATTGTACATACTAGTATGTAAGTTCTTATTGTTTTTATAGTCGTCGTTACACAAAGAAGTTATTCTATTTAAATGAATGTAAATCGTACAACATCTATATACAAGCAAATACAACACACATGACAACAGTAAATACTAGCAGTTAAGTACAATAGATGTATGCGTTTGCAATGACATAACTGCATTGATAATGTATGACAGAAATATTTACTGAAAGGCTAAATGTTCCCATCTCGTACAGTGTGTAAATTGATGTGTTTCTTATATTTTAACTGAATAGATAACATACAACATCAATACTAGGTACTGTAAATGCTTTCCACATACAAAGTACTTAGCTTAATGTACAAACTGCACGTGTAATTGCGAGATCGGACTGATTTCATGGTATCTTCAATATACAAAATATATACTACAATATTTTACTTAATATCGTCAAAATACTTAGTTTAATGTACAAACTGCACGTGTTATTGCGAGATCGGACACGCTTCATGGCATCTTCAATGTACAAAATATATTGTAGTATTCTAAATGTTCGCCTCAGTGTATGGACAGAAACCAAGAACAAAAATGTATAGCAGCAAAATGGCAGTGTGCGATCTACTAGCCACCCCTATTCCATGTACAGCCGTCGAAACAAACGGGTAAGAGGGTTCAATTACGGATACTATTTGGATGAATAATTATCATCAGAAACTAAACGTTTGATACTTTTAGAGAGGTCCTCCATTTATCTAAACATAGACGTGTGAGGATTCAGCTCAGTAAGTTGCCCTGTCAATAAAATTAGATTTCCAATCGCATGTTATGCTGCATTGTTTGTGATCATATTTTCGTTTTGTTTTTTATTTAATATAATTGCAAATATCATACATTTATATATATTAATTTGTCGTTGTTTCCGTTCCCTATTATTGTTTTATATAGTTCACAATCAAATTGCCTGTGATGTATGTTGACATGCATGGAAGACTTCCTTTATCGTCTTGTTCTAACATTCATTTCTAGCAAATTTAATATTCCTTCATCTATCCAGAAAAAATCAGATATTAGTTTGCTGTTGTACTGTTGTCGCAGCTTAATTATTGTATTACCAAATTCAATTGGACGTACATATCTTATTTACTATCGTCAACGTGCTTAGTTTAAAGTACAAACTGCACGTGTAATTGCGATATCGGACTGGTATTGTCTTGGCATTCTCAATGTACACAATATGTTGTAGTATTCTAAATTTTCGCCTGAGTGTATGGACAGAAATCAAGAACAAAATAGCAGAGGAGCAAAATGGCAAAAGTTATCTACATTTACTGCATGCTGTGATATAAGGTTCTGTGTTACTGAAATAAAGATTAAATATATATACATTTCCTTCACACACATTTCCAAGTGCAAAGGTTTGTAAGAGCATCCCCCATCTTTAAATCGCTAGCCAGTATATACGTGTTTGTACAAATATCCCACTGATGTGATCATGCGCTGTTTCAAACTGACATAGCCACTGATAGCCTTCTTAGTGATTTAGCACTCTAGTGGAAGTTGTCCGGCATATGATACATGTCCCTCTTCAAATGTATGCACTTGTCAACTATCTGACATACATGCACATTAGTGTGGTCGTTCTTAGACGATGTGACCATGTGCTGTTTTACACTCATTAATCCGAATTGTTATATAATTCACATTCAAGTAATCGTTCTCTAGAATATTTGAGCATGTGCTCCTTCAAACTGTCAGACCGGCTAAACTCCGTGTTACAAAGTCCACACTCACATGGCTGTTAAACAGTATGATTGAGCATGTGTAGCTTCAAACTTCCGGAATGGATAAACGCTTTATTACATGTTTCACACCGATACGGTCGTTCCCCAGTATGAATGAGCATGTGCCTCTTTAAAGTTTAAGATTGGCGAAATGCTTTATTACATATTTCACACTCATGTGGACGTTCTCAAGTATGCATAAGCATATGATGCTTTAAAGTACCAGACTGGCTAAATGTCTTATTACATATGTCACACTCGTGTGGACGTTCTCCGGTATGCACAAGCATATGTTGCCTTAAATTGCCAGACTGGCTAAAAGCCGTATTACATATTTCACACTTATGTGGGCGTTCTCCAATATGCTTCATCATGTGCATCTTCAAACTACTGGAATGGCTATACGTTTTATTTCATAGTTTACACTCATGTGGTTGTTCTCCAGTATGTATGAGCATGTGCTTCTTTAAAGATGCATATTGGGTAAAAGTCTTATTACATATTTCACACTCATATGGCCGTTCCCCAGTATGAATGCGCATGTGCAGCTTCAAATATCCAGAATGGCTAAACGCTTTATTACATATTTCACACTCATATCGTCGTTCTCCAGTATGCACACGCATATGTTGCTTTAAATTGCCAGAGTGGCTAAACGTCTTATTACATATTTCACACTTATGTGGTCGTTTTCCAGTATGTTTCATCATGTGCAATTTCAAATTTCTGCAATGGCTAAACGCTTTATTACATACTTCACACTCATATGGTCGTTCTTCAGTATGCACACGCATATGTTGCTTTAAATTGCCAGACTGGCTAAACGTCTTATTACATATTTCACACTTATGTGGACTTTCTCCAGTATGTTTCATCATGTGCAGTTTCAAATTTCGGTAATGGCTAAATGCTTTATTACATATTTCACACTCATACGGCCGTTCTCCGGTATGTATGAGCATATGCTGCTTTAAAATGCAAGAACTGAACGCTTTATTATATAGTTCACAATCAAGTGACCGTTCTCAGTAATGAACTGCCATGTCCTGCTTTATTCTAGAGACATTTTATATTATTAAATGTATTACCTGCACTAATATGTAGTTCAGTTCTTACATAGTATAACATCCTTCTAAAATCATGTTCACAATTTGAAATTTCTTAAACCAGGACATGATATTGACGATGGTTTGTTCCCCAAGTGAATCAATTTACGTAGGAGAATAACACGAATCTGTTTATGATACAATTCTTGCAAATGAACTCATCTACATCTGTTCCTGTAAACATCACGTTTCATCTCCTGTAAGCAGACAACATATTAAATATTCATAAGGCACAACTGAATGTTTCAGTAATTATTGACCGTTATAAACCTTATTATAATAAGTCACTGTTCGGCCCTGACGACATCATTAACATCATCAACATCATCAATATTGTGTGTGGAAGTCGTGGTAGCACTTTCGCTTCAGTTGCAAAAGGCATGGAGTTCGATCCCCACTGCAGTCGTTACGTTGGGTAAGGCATTTAAATTCCACATTGCCTCTTCTCTCTCCCTCGTGGCGATCGATTCCACCAGGCCTCTTCTCTCTCCCTGGTGGCGATGGATTCCATCAGGAATGAGTGATCAATATAATTTGTAAGAAATTGTTTCGCAATCGAGCTAATTTCAATTTTTATAAACTAATATTAATCTGGTTCAACGATTGACCAACAAAACAATGATAACACTACCCAACAACAACACCATTCATTTAGAATCAGCATGAATGACAAGCATGCATTTGAAATAAGCAACTGCTACACTCAAATAAGACATTCCAAACATTCTTGTAAAATAATAGCAACATTTAATAATTAAGAATCTGAATATTTATTAAACCACTATTGCTGTTAAATAGCCGTGGTTTGTGGTATTTCAGTTCACGAAAAAAGTGTGCAAATTCGCTTGGGGGCGTACTATACGGTCACATGCTACCGGTTGATTGTTAGGGTGACATATGATTCCACGTTATCATGCCTGTCCATTGATGAAAAGAGCGTGAGGCTCCTAAGAAAAAGAGATGTACCGATATGTTCACACGTCGCAATTATGCCTGGTAGAAGATTCAATCATAATCCTACGAGAATGTGAACTACTCAAAGTATGATCAGCGTATATCAGAGTATATAGAGCCGCTGTAAACGTATACATGTTCAATGATTACAATATATATGCTACAAATGATTCATGTTTAGGTATTTGTGTCTTAAATTAACACAATTGCATTGAAAGAAAATTATTTACATCAGACAATTCCTCAAGTTTATTTGATTCAAACAATTTATTTGAATATATACTTGCCAACAGGACAATTTAGAGCAATGCTTTCAAATAAGACAGCCCGGTCAATAATCTTAATGTCCGGTTAATTGCCAATATACTAATACAATTTCATTTCGATTCAATGACATACCGCATGACAGAAGAGTCTAAAACGTTTAGCAAAAGGAAATATAAGTCATCAAATAGTACATGGATCCGATAAGTAGCTACGTTGTTATTTAATCCTCTTAAAATAAATTACTCACTTGCATACTCATCACCCGGCTTAACTGTTAATACAAAGGTATTCCGAGTCAACATATCAGATCATTATAATAAATATCACATATATTTTTAGATAGCTGGTTTCATGAAAACATTCGCTTTATCCGCTTATTTATGAGAATATGTTGTGGTATATCCACATTTCACCTTGAACTATATCATGCAAGCTGCGGGTTTACGTGTTGGCAACTATATACTTACCACAATAACATATTATCAGAAATAAAATATACTTACACGTTTGCAGATGGTGTCTTTAGGAACAGGGAGCTAAGTATGCAAGAGATTCACACATATGTAATAGGTCGGATCCGGTGTTTATTATGATTGTCACTGTACTCACGTATGGTGTATCATATATATGCATGTTTAAATAATTATTTAGCAATATTCATAATGAAGTGAAGCTAAACGTAATATTGTAACAAGAAAATGCACGGTAAGGATTAGATATTTATGTAACCGAATATATTACATAACTACCTGACGTGTGCACATCATCTGTGTGTATAAAAAGTAGTGTTTGTTTATTATAGTACAACCCTATTTAATGGGCCAGCCATTTCTGACTTATGATACACCTCTTGTTATGAACATCAGTACTTCCCGAAACCTATGCTTGTATGCCAGGCGCCATGCTGGTAGGAAATCGGTAACCATTATTTAGCTAGTTGAGGAAAACTGACAACGAGGAACAATGGCGATTACAAAATTCGCCATGCTAATTCCGTTTAGTAACGTGTTGCAAAATTTGTTATATTAGAAACAATATTATAATCATGCCATTGTAGAATTTGACTGAAAATTGTTTGCATACATCTATCAAAAGTATGTCATACGTATTGAAGAACTAGTGTTATTCCGCTGCAATTCTCGGGCTGTTATTGATGGAGGAATAACCGAGTCTCATTCCGAGTAGTATTTCAGGCAGGGTCGGGCACCCTGGTGGAACCACCAACCTTCTGCAAGCCAGCTGGGTGACTTCCTCACATGACAGTATTCGGTTAGGGAATTGAACACAAGCACAATGATTTCAAGAGAGTTAATATAAACAATCTTAACAGCTCAGCTACGGCGTCCCACATACACTGGTATATCTATTGTTGGCTTATATATCAGACAATAGACTTTTACGACAAGATTAACTTTCTGTGTATACACTCCGACAAAAGTTAAGCACAACTTGACTTGTTTCAATACCATCTTTTCTAATAATGAACTTATTTCAAATCGGTTTGCTGTTTTCGTTACCTGTACACAAATACTTACTTACCTGTGAAATCGGTTATTGATCGATTGCTATGTATTTATGTGTATATGACAGTGTGTGTATAGTGCCGGGTGTACTTTTCAACATTTGTGTTTGAGAACGAAAGCTGATGTTTTGTATGTAGGGTGTTTAGTTTCATTTTCTATTGACTTGCTATCGTACGGCGAAAATTAACAATACCAGAAATGTGGAAAGCTGTTGGCATATACAACGGTTGTTTTAGGCATAGAAGGGTGGCAGACTAGTTTAGCTATTCCATCATTGTATGACTGGTGCAGCGTGTTCGTCAAACGGGGAATGTTACTGACCTCCACGTGCAGGTAGACCACGCAAAACGACGCGGTGAGAGGACCGGCTCATATCCAGACGGGCGCGGTAACGGGCGTTCAGTACAGCTGGTGCACTTCGTCGTTATTCAGCGTTTGGGGGCCAGAGTAGCACACACACTGTAATCAGACGCCTCGACAATGGAATGCGAGTGCGACGACCCATAAAGCGTCCACAGTTGACATTACCTCATAGCCATGCTCGATTTGACTCGTTACATGATCATTTTAGGTGGAATATTCGCACATGAAGACTGGTCTACTGGTCTGATGAAAGTCGTTTTATGTTATGCCCTACCGACGGTCGTGCAAGGGATTAGCGCCAACGAAACACTTCATTTCAGGACAACCACATTTTGGGCACAACTGCTTTTGGAGGTGGGGATGTAACTATCTGGAGTTGTTTTTCCTTTGACTATAAGTTGGACTTGTACATTCTTGGTGGTAATCTGACATTTCAAAATACAGTGACTATGTGCTCGATCCGCGCGTAGTGCCCCATTTCGACAATCATGAGTTGGCTGACAGGCCATTGTTCATGGACGACATCGTTAGGCCACATAGAGCCCGAATTGTCCAACATTTTTACAGCAACAGCGTGTTCAGACAATTACATGGCCTGCGATGTCGCCAGACATGAATCCTATGGAGCATGTATGGGACTTTATTGGCCAAACAATTAACCACCGTCAATAATGTCAACATGTCAAAATATTGACGAATTAAAAACTGCTATCGTACAGGATTGGCAACAGTTCTCCCAAAAACGGCATAGGCGTCGTGTGCGAAGCATGACGTGGCGTGTTACTGAACATCACAATAGACGCCGTGGATATACTCGTTATTAATTTGTATGCCTTACACATACGCATACTAGCTGCATTTAAAAGGTCTTAAAATTTGAAGACTGCATGTTAATGCAATGTTAAAACCCAAGAACGACAAACTGGTTTTACGATTTTCCAGCGCCAGTTTTGAACCCCATTGTTAGCCACGTCATAGTCACGTCTATCAGGGGGATAAATACTTCGTTGATTGCTAATTTTAGAGCCGTTTATATAGTCCTATAAGAAGTGTAAGAACAACAGTATTGATGTAAAAAATATATGTCGATACAAATATAGGGGGTGCTTAACTTTTGTCGATGGTGCTTAACTTTTGTCGGAGTATATATATATTCTTGAGTGAACTATATTTCGATCAGTAAATTAAAACAAATAAAAAGATAATTGATAACTGAAAACGGCCAGGCGGTACATTACACTAGAATGTCGAGTTTAGACGACGTCATAAATAAATGATGTCACTAATGGTTTGGGTCTGAACACGCTTAGGTTGACAACATTTCAATAGGCAGTGACTAGGAACAAAACGTGCAAAAATAAATATAAGTATAATTCTTAGTTTCAGTGTATTATCGAATTATATATTCAGCATAGAAGCAGTGGGTGCAAACATTTTGATGTTGGATTTCAATAGAAAATCTATAGATTTTATAACAAACACAAATTGGTTTATTACACACATATTAACAATTATTTTAAAGAATGTTATGGTAAAACGTATACATGCTACACTTATGTTAGCAAATATAACACATGTTACAACAGCAAGTAAATTTCAGTTTCAGAGTTTATTGGCATTAAACACAATTGTTCGTCGCCTGTACAACATGTACGACGGACAGTGCATAATATGCAATTACAATATAATACATGAGAAAGGCATGAAAACAAAATTAAAATTAATGGGTATCGTAGTTTGAAAATATATAATGAATATACATACGTAAATGTGTTCATTGACAACTACCCTCTAATAACAGATGCTTGGTAAATATATTTTGATAATTTTTTAATAATACTACTTTGTGAACATTGTAACAATGACTTAAACCTATTCAAGTTAGGCCAATAACAATAATAATACGGTAAACAGTTGTTTCTTACTTCTCTATAGAATGGACATACTAATAAAAAGTGATATTCAGTTTCAATACAATTCATATTGCATTTCGTACAAATTCTCTAGTTTCTATCAATATTTCTATGACGACCTTGTTCTATGAGTAAATTATGAGCAGAACATCGAAATCTAGACAAATTAATTCTATAACTAACATTTTTAACACAGGATAAATACTTTTCTGGTTGGAAATATGTTTTAAACATGCAATAGGTTTCAAGATTAGGTAGATTTCTAAGGTCTGAGAACCACTGCTGTAGATATTGATCATGTATACACTTTATTACAGTCTGTATTTGAACATTTGTTACAACTGCACTATCCCATAAATAGGAAAACCCTAGGTTGTCTAAGAGTGTTTTAACATCATTTGACCATTTATTTATATAATTACCATTCATATCACGCATATTATACAATTTATACACAAGACAATTTGGACATTTAGATATTTTATACCAATATCTAACTATTCTAACCTTACGAATTACAGATAATGGAACACGTCCAAACTCTCCATATACTGTTGCATTTGGTGTCTGCTGTCGCACTTGTAATATCTGTTTAAGAAATTTTAATTGCAAACGTTCGATGTCAGGAGCTTTATGGAAACCCCATACTTCACATCCATAGTTTAGAATTGAGGCGATCATGGAATCAAATAACTTAACTTTTCCCGACAATTCAAAAGATAAAACATCAAACAAGAAATTAAGAGAAAACAAAGCTCTCATTGCTTGCTGTGAAAGCGCTTTTTGTGTTTGGTAACAACTACCATTAGCAGATAATGTTACACCTAGGTATGTGAATTTTGTAACAATATTTAACTTGTAATTATTATATGACACTACAATATGTTCAGGTATGTTGCCCTTTTTAAACACTATAACAACAGTTTTATCAATATTTACACTAATGCCCCAATTGTTGCAATACATATGTAGATTATTTAACAAACGTTGTAAACCTTCTTTAGAATAAGACATTATAACAGTATCACCAGCAAATAATAATAACAACATAGGAAGTTCATCAATACTAACGGTGTCTATTGTATTATCGTACATTGACTGGTACATATCGTTGATAAAGAATAGAAATAGCAATGGTGATAATGGTTCGCCTTGCTTTACATCTTTTGACACATTAAACATTGTCAGTGTAAGTTCCATTAATACGTACACATGATTTTACACTCTCGTATATTTTTTGCAACATATTAACTAATTTATTTGAAGCTCCATACTGTAATAGTTTAAACCAAATACCGTTTCTGTACACTACATCGAAAGCTTTACGAAAATCAACGCAAGCACAATAAAAGTTTCTTCTTTTCTTGAGAAATAACTTTGTCTATAATCGAGGTTAAAACAAAAATACAATCTACAGTGCTTTTGTCTTTACGAAAACTAAACTGAAAATCTGATAAGAGTTCATTTGCCTCAGCCCATTTTCGAAGACGTGTATCCAGCACAATTGAAACTATTTTCGAAAAAATACTGGTATAATACCCCTATAATTATTTACGTTATTTAGATCTCCTTTCTTAGGAACATGAACAATAACACCTCTGGTCCAACTAACTGGATACATACAATTTATATACATGTGGTTAAAAGGTTTACATAATAATGGCGCCAGTGTATCTTTGCATTCAATAAACATTTCAGGAGTTAAGCAATCAATACCTCCACTTTTACCTTGCTTTAGTGCAGATATTGCTTTATAAATTTCATTAACGGTAACAACTTATCAAGTTGATCGACGGTAATTAAATTATTATTTAACAAATCATTGTCAACATCATTATTAGAGAAATCAGTATTATCTGAAAAAACATTCTTAAAATGTTTAAGAAAGTTATCTGAACTTATAGTGCTTCCTTTTTTCTTATTTGATTTTAATTTTCTTATTTCTGTCCAAAATTGCTGTCACGGGTTGTGACGAAGCTAATCTATGCATATTATTTCTTTGTTTGGCCTTAAAAGTACCACGGGCTTTTCGCTTAGCACAACGGTACATGCGGCGTTTGTCGACTAATAGATCACCGTTATGACTGGAGTTGTTTTTCCTATAAATTGCCTTCGCTGAGCGAAATTCACGTCTAGCCGTTTCACAGTCCTGTGTATACCACGGACTTTTAAATTTACGTTTACTGTTAGGCTTCGTCAAATTCATAGACCTACCAAAAACAGTATAAGCATTTGTATATAGGATATTGGCATAACTATCTACACCCGTATCAATATCAGTATTAGATAAAATAATGTTATCAACAATAGATTCTAGGTTAATTATTTCAGAATCAATCATCATCTTATAATCCGGGCTATTTTCTTTGTCCCAAAAGATTTTGTCAATATATGTATCATTTGTATCTAACGCTATTGGCATTTTATTAATACACACATCAATCTGTACAGGTACATGATGAGAACATGTATATAAATCATGAATAACAAAATCAGAAATATATTGAAATAAATCATATGACATAATTACACAATCAATCAAACTATAGCCAAGAGATGACACGTATGTAAAACTACCAATCCCACTGTCAGCCCCAATGCGACCATTAACAATCTTCAAATCGCTACTTAAACAAATATCTAACAGCTTATTTCCAGAAGAATTAACAGTTTTATCCATAGAAAATCAAACTGGAAGGTCACCCGGATAACACATTTGATCATGTTCGTCTTTGTCTAATGTATGTATATATTTATCATAATCATGAGTATTTGATAAAATATCAGACCGTTCACCACACCTAGCATTTAGATCCCTAATAACCGATACTTTACCATATTCTTGATATTTGCGAATATTATTTTCTAACATCTCAAAGAAACCAATATAATGTGATAAATAATAGACAGAGTTACTACAAGCAAATAAGCGGAACAGATTGGTGCGTTTGCTACATGTGTGTTCCTTCCAACTGTATAGATAATTAGATATTGTACAAT
>CM026388.1:46978145-46990956 GCA_014843695.1 Archivesica marissinica | reverse complement strand
ATAATAATCTTAATGTCCGGTTAATTGCCAGCAAAACAATTTCATTTCTATTCAATGACATACCGCATGGCAGAAGATTCTAAAACGTTTAGCAAAAGTTAATATAAATCATCAAATAGTACATGGATTCGATAAGTAGCTACGTTGTTATTTAATCCTCTTAAAATAAATTACTCACTTGCATACTCAGCGCATCACCCGGCTTAACTGTTAACACAAAGGTATTCCGAGTTAACATATCAGATCATTATATTAATTATCATATCTATTTTTAGATAACTGGTTTCATGAAAACATTCGCTTTATCCGCTTATTTATGAGAATATGTTGTGGTATATCCACATTTCACCTTGAACTATAGCATGCAACCTGATGGTTTACGTGTTGTACAAATATATACTGTACATACCACAATAAAACATTATCAGAAATAAAATATACTTACATGTGTGCAGATGGTGTCTTTAGAAAAAGGGAGCTAAGTATGTAAGTGATTCACACAAATGGATCGGATCCGGTGTTTATTATGATTGTTCTGTACACACGTATGGTGTATCATATATATGCATGTTTAAATAAGTATTTAGCACTATATAAGTGAAGCTAAAAGTAATATTGTAGCAAGAAAATGTACGGTAAGGAATAGATATTTATGTAACCCAATATATTATATAACTACCTGACGTGAGCACATCATATGTGTGTAAAAAAAAGTAAAGTGTTTGTTTATTATAGTACACCCCCCCTATTTAAAGGGCCAGCCATTTCTGACTTATGAGTCACCTCTTTTTATGAACATCAGTACTTCCCGAAACTGACCACGAAGAACAATGGCGATTACAAAATTCGCCATGCTAATTCCGTTTACTAACGTGTTGCAAAATGTGTTATATTAGAAACAAAATTATAATCATGCCATTGTAGAATTTGACTGCAAATTGTTTGCATACATCTGTCAAAAGTATGTCATAGGCATTGAAGAGCTAGTGTTATTCCGCCGCGATTCTCTGACTGTTATTGATGGAGGAATAACCTCATCTCATTCCGAGCAGTATTTCAGACTGGCACCTGGGTGGAACCTCCAACCTTCTGCATGTCAGCTGGGTGACTTCATCACATGACAGTATTCGGATAGGGAATTGAACACAAGCGCAATGATTTCAAGAGAGTTAATATAAACAATCTTAACAGCTCAGCAACGGCGGCCCACATACACTGGTATATCTATTGTTGGCTTATATATCAGAGAATATACTTTTACGACAATATACAATATTAGCTTTCTATGTATACACTCCGACACAAGTTAAGCACCACATGACTTGTTTCAATAATATCTTTTCTAACAATGAACTTATTTCAAACCGGTTTGCTGTTTTCGTTACCTGTACACACATACCTACTTACTTGTGAAACATGTTATTGGTCGACTGTTGTGTGTTTATGTGTATATGACAGGGTGTGTAAAGTGCCAGGTGTACTTTTCAACATTTGTGTTTGCGAACGAAAGCTGATATTTTGTATGTAGGGATTTAAGTTTCATTTTCTATTGACTTGGTATCGTGCGGCGAAAATTAACCATACTAGAAATGTGGAAAGCTGTTGGCATGTATAACGATGGTTTTAGCCATAGCAGGGTGGCATACCACGTCAGGGTTAACCATTCCATCATTGTACGACTGATGGGGAATGGTACTGATCTCCACGTGCAGGTAGACATCGTATAACGACGCCGAGAGAGGACCGGCTCATATCCAGACGGGCGCGGTAACGGGCGTTCAGTACAGCTGGTGCACTTCGTGGTAATTTAGTGCTTGGTGGCCACATTAGCACACGCACTATAATCAGACCCCTCGACATTCTGGGAATGTGAGCACGACGACCCATAAAACGTCCACAGTTGACATTCTCGATTTGACTAATTACATAATCATTTGGTGTGGACTATTCGCACATGGTGACGGGTCTACCGGTCTGATTAAAGTCGTTTTATGTTACGCCCTACCGACGGTCGTGCAAGGGTTTAGCGACAACGAAACACTTCATTTCAGGACAACCACATTTTGGGCACAACTGCTTTTGGAGGTGGGGTGTAATTGTCGGGGGTTGTTTTTCCTTTGACTGTATGTTGGACTTGTACTTTCTTGATAGTAATCTGACAGGCCAAATATACCGTGACAATGTGCTCGCTCCACTCGTAGTCCCCCATTTCGACAATCATGAGTTGGATGACAGGCTAATGTCCATGGAGACAACGCTAGGCAACATAGAGCCCGAATTGTTCAACACTTTTTACAGCAATAGGTTGTTCAGATAATTCCATGGCCTGCGATGTCGCCAGACATGAACCCTATACAGCATGTTAAACAAACGTATTGCATTGTGGGCTCTTTCTAAGGCCCCGGTCTGGTGTAAAAACAGGTATTATGTTTTTCAAAAATATATCGCAGAATTAGATCTAGACGTGCCTGTAGATATCCATCCCTTGCTCGTGTTAAAACTGCATCTATGGATACATTTATTGCCCATTGGTATGCTCAAATAACTGATGTAACAGGCCCATCTCGTAGAAGCAGAAATAAGCTTAGAACATACTGTATGTATAAAAACAGCTTTGAGACAGAACACTATTGTAAGATTACACTACCATTAAGACATAGGGCGGCATTTTCCAAATTCCGTTGTGGTGTTGCTCCATTAAGGATAGAGACGGGAATATATGAAAACATTGCTTTTGAAGATCGAAACTGTAACTTCTGTGATACAATGGAAACAGAAAGTCACGTTTTATTTGAATGTCAGCTTTATGAGGATATTAGACAAGATTTGTTCTTAAAAGCAGCAACCAGTATAGACAGTAACTTCTCTAACCTGTCTAGAAATAACCAGTTGATATTTTTATTCTCCAACAAATATATGATTAGGGCATGTGCCAAAACCTGTTTTAACATTTTGCAAAAGCGTTCATTTTACCTCTGTAAATAATACACTATAATTCTTATAAATATACAAGAACTGTATTTTAACGTAAACGTATGTTTATCTCTATGCAGTATACATACATTTATGTCAACTAAATAGTCGCTGCTAATCAGTTCACTTTTGATCTGATCAAAATTGATAATGGATTTCTTACACCATTTTTTACTGTCGCACACTAGTGCCTATATTAAGCCTTCAGTATTTTATTCCTAGATATCACTTTTTTAAAGATCTTTTTAGTTTGGATTAGCAGAGGCAATTTAGATTTACCATGTATATAGTGAACATTATTAATTGTTATTGCGCATTGAATATGCATTATGTGAAAACAACTGTGATAAGTCTCTTGTAATTCAAATATATGAATGGCTATGTACTGTTTTATAGTATGTAATATGATTTTATGATACATTGTACATAGATGAGACTATAATAAAGAATAAAACTGTATGGGACTTTATTGTTCAATCAATTAACCAACGCAATCCAAAATGTCAAACTATTGACGAATTAAAAACTGCCATCTTAGAGGATTGTCATCAGTTCCACCAAGAACGGCTTAGGCGTCGTATGCGAAGCATGATGTGGCGTTATACAGAACTTCACAATAAACGCCGAGGATAAATAGTTATTAATGTGTATGCCAAAAGTACAGTGACATTGTGCTAGGTCCATGCCTAGTCAGCCATTTCCACAATCATGAGTTGGCTGATAGGTCAATGTTCATGGACGACAGCGCTAACCAAACAATTGACCAACATAATCCTAAATTTAAAAATATTGACAAATTAAAAAATGCTATCTTACAATAGTGGCAACGGTTCCCCAAAGAATGGCTTATGCGTCGTGTGCGAAGCATGACGTGGCGTGTTACTGAACTTAAAAATAAACGCGGTGGATATACTCCTTATTTATCTGTATGCCTTACACATACGCACAATAGCTGCATTTAAAAGTTCTTAAAATTTGAAGACTGCATTTTATTGCAATATTAAAAACCTCCACGAAAGACAACCTGGTTTTACGGGTTTTCAGCGCCAGTTTAGAACCCCATTGTTGCCACGTCAGTGTCACGTCTTTCAGGAGAATAAATACTTCGTTGATTGGTAAATTTAGAGCCGTTGATATATTCCTATAAGAAGTGTAAGAACAACAGTATTGATGTAAAAAAAATATGTCGATAAAAATATAGGGGGTGCTTAACCTTTGTGGTGGTGCTTCTTGAGTGAACTATATTTTGATCAGTCCCTTAAACAAACAAATTACCTTTTTATTTTAAACTGAAAAAGGTCAGGCGCTACCGCTACAATATAATGTCGCATTTAGGCAACGTCATAAATAAATGACGTCACTAACGGTTTGAGTCTGAACACGCTCAGGTTGACACCATTTCAATAGGCTAGGAACAAAACGTGCAAAAATAAATATGAGAATAATTCTTTGTTTCAGTGTATTATCGAATAATATATTCAGTATAGAAGCAGTGGGTGCAAACATTTTGATGTTGGATTTCAATAAAAAAATAGATAGATTTTATAACAAACACAAATTGGTTTATTAAATACATATTAACCATTAGTTTAAAGAATGTTATGGTAAAACGTATACATACTACACTTCTGTAAGCAAATATAGCACATGTTACAACAGTAAGTAAATACAAGCAAATAAGCGGAAAGAGATTGGTGCGTTTGCTAGATGTGTGTTCCTTCCAACTGTATAGATAATTGGATATTGTACAATATAACTATTTGGGAAATATTTACAATGAAAACAATAAATTACTTATTGTTTACCCATTGGATATACTGTAGGATATATGTCGAGATATAGTAAAATAATAAACATAATACGAGAAAGTGGAAGAAAATTGATGACATGTAGTGGAAAGAAAACAACGATAAAAACAGTTATATTGTTATATTTCGGGTTTTACGCCTTCACCAGCACCATTTCGGGCTATATCATCGGCGGGCAGTTTACTTAGCAACACCTTTTCTGGGCAGGCTCCAGCCGTTAACCAATACTTGGGTGCACCAACTTCCGTAAGAAACTGCCAACTTTTTCATATAAATGAGACACGGCCTGAGTGGGGCTCGAACCCGTCACCATCAGTGATAATAGGTTACAGTGGCATACAAGTCAGCGACCTTAACCACTCGACCACGGAGGCATAAAAACAGAGGAAACAACTTAAGAGGACCTACACATGTTTAAAGATTATTCAGGGGCAGTAACTGGCCGATGGCTCTCAATAGATATTGTACAACATAACTATTTGGGAAATATTTACAATGAAAGTCCGATTTATCCCTAACTGTATAGATATTGTACAACATAATTATTTAGAAAATAAAACAAGAAAAGCACTGACACTGGACACGATCTCTGATCACAATAAGTGTAAATGACATGGATACATGTGTACACAAGGTTCAGCTAGCGATGCCATTGTGGATATATATGCTGGAGGTCTCAACCAGTATCCCAGCGGAACATACTAAAACACCAATTGCTACTACGGGAGAACACTGCACCAAATATAATGTAGAGAAATGGGTACTCACACAGGCCACATACTTAATACAAGACTCAACAGTAGTCACAGCAACAAAATATGTATACATTTCAAATCATAACACACACACATTCAATACATTGGTGTCAACAAAATGTTTATATAGAACAGTGTACTAGGGGCCATATTAACTGTGAATCACATGTCCGGCTCAAACCGCGACACTATGTGCGGATCTATAAAAGGGGCACCGCCACACATTCCGGTGTTTATTGGCATCATGGTAAATATTGTTTTAAAATTTAAAAAATAGTGAATAATAGCATCGTGAATATCAGCCACGAGGCAAATGATAGAGTGAACGTAAACAAGGGAATATGAAAGATCCGGTGTAGACATAAACTATCTCCGTAATTACCGGTACCTGCACGTAATTTAAGTCTGTTAGCAGAGAATAAATGCCAAATGGTTATGCCGCCAAAACATAGATTGGCATATAGTAAATTTACATTATATATTACATTAATTCAACTGTTATGGCTCCCTGTTGTTGCATGTGCATGAGCTCCATTAAAATTCTAGACTGACTACATCACATTACATTTCACTTATATGACCGTTCTCTGTTATACTTGAGCAATTGCCGCTTCAATCTGCCAAAATGGCTAAACGTTGTATTACATGCATCACACTCGTGTGACATTCCTCCAGTATGTGTGCGCATGTGAACGTTTAAAGCCGTATTACATATTCCACATTCGTGTCGCCGTTCTCCGGTATGAATGTGCAGGTGCTGCTTCAAATTAGAGGACTAGGTAAACGTTTTATTGCATATTTCACACTAATGTGGCTGTTCTTCAGTATGTATGTGCATGTGCCGCTTTAAATGGCCAGACTGAATAAAAGCCTTATTACATAGTTCACATTCATATGGTCGTACCCCGGTATGTATGAACATATGCTTCTTTAAATTACCAGGCTGACTGAAAGCTTTATTACACATTCCACATGCATGTGGTCGTTCTCCGGTATGTATGAACATATGCTTCTTTAAATTTCCAGAATTTCTAAAAGTCTTATTACACATTCCACACTCATGTGGTGGTTCTCCAGTATGAATGAGCATATGCTGCTTTAATGTTCCAGACTGACTGAAAGCTTTATTACACATTCCACATGCATGTTGTCGTTCTCCGGTATGTATGAGCATATGCTGCTTTAAATTTCCAGAATTTCTAAAAGTCTTAATGCACATTCCACACGCATGTGGGCGTTCTCCGGTATGTTTGAGCATATGTTGCTTTAATGTTCCAGACCGACTGAAAGCTTTATTACACATTCCACATGCATGTGGTCGTTCTCCGGTATGTTTGAGCATATGTTGTTTTAATGATCTAGACAGACTGAAAGCTTTATTACACATTCCACAGGCATGTTGTCGTTCTCCGGTATGTATGCGCATATGCTGCTTTAAATTTCCAGACTGACTGAATGCTTTATTACATATTCCACACGCATGCGGTAGATCTCCGGTATGTATGAGCATATGCTGCTTTAAATTTCCAGACTGACTGAAAGCTTTATTACATATTCCACACCCATGCGGTAGATCTCCGGTATGTATGAGCATATGCTGCTTTAAATTTCCAGACTGACTGAAAGCTTTGCTATACATTCCACACGCATGTGGTCGTTCTCGGGTATGTATGAGCATATGCCGCTTTAAATGGCTAGACTGACGGAAAGCCTTATTACATATTTCACACTCATACGGTCTTTCTCCGGTATGTACGAGCATATGCTGCTTTAAATTGCAAGAATGACTGAAAGTCTTTCTACATGTTTCACACTCATGTGGCCGTACTTGAATGGTGATGTCCTGCATTATTCTTCTATACATTGATTATGTTAATACATCCTTTATTCGCACTGTATGCACATGACTTGACAAGGTTGATACGTTCTTATACAGCATAACATCTTTCTAACATCGAGTTCATATTTTGAAAATAATGAGCATATATGAAGAATTCCTTAGTTAAATAAGGGAACCGATGATATTTCCTCAACTGTTTTCCTAGTGAATATTAAATTGATGATCCGAAAAGGACGAACATGAATATGTTCATAGCACAAATACTTAAATAAATGAACTCATCTAGATCTGTAAACATCGTGTTTCATCTCCTGGAAGTAAACAACATATTAAATATTTACATGCCATAGATGCACTTTTCAAATAGTTATTGGCCATTCCAACCGCTTATTGTATAAAGTCATAATTCGGTCATACTGACCATATTATCATCATCATCACCATCATGAGTAGCCATGTTCAACGAATGGGATATTCACCTAATATTGTATAACTTAGGGTATATACGTCGCCAGATACGGTAGATGGTAGAACAGTATATGCGTCGCCCGATACGGTAGATGGTAGAACAATATATGTGTCGCCAGTTGTGTTTTATTTTACGAGCAATACCCACTATCCTGTTTTGTTGTTGATCATTTATTTGTGGCTGCTTCATAGAGTTCAAATTAATGCATAATAAAACAACATATTGGGAATCTGGAAACTGGCTGCTTAAGTTCTACATTCTAGTTCTACATAGTACTCCCAACACTCGGATGCTAGTATGACAGGGAGGCGCTCGTCAGGGACAGTGGTTAACATTTTCAATTAGTGAAATAGAAAGTGTTAAAAGAACTACATACCAAGGTTAATAACAGACATCATGCTACATTAGTGGTACCGTGGCCAACCGCTCAGCAAAAAAAGGTTAAGCTGGGGCTGGACTGTACATAGTAGGGGAGGCCACTCAAGAGATGTATTTGTTTGGGGGGAAACGAGTTTATATGGTATTGGGATCGGGACTGAGGAATTAAGTAGATCAGGTTCCTTGTATCTGTTAGGTGGTTTTGGTCGGCTCATACACAATATATTTTGATTTTATATAGGTATTTTACTGATGGTTGTATGCGTCGATATTCAAGTGTTTGCCAGTTCAGGGAATTGATCATTTTTGTTACACTGCCTGTATAGTTAGAGTCATTGCAGACATCTTTGCATTCTGTCTCTTTATAGGTGAGAGACTTTTGCCAGGGGTGCAAGACGGTTGAGCAATACTCGAGTAGAGGACGTACATAGGTGTTATAAGCTTTTTCATTGAACTTCTTGTTACCGTTCTTTACATTCCTTTTGATGAATATGAGAGAATTAGTAGCTTGGAGCAGATGTTGTTTATGTGGGTAGACAAGTTTAAATCTTTACTATTAAATTGTAACACCTAGATATTTGGCGGAATCGTTTGATTTTAGTACCATGTTATGGAGTGTGTAAGGAAAAATAAGTGGTTTTCGTTTGCGAGTTATTCTGAGCACCTCACACTTGTCTGGATTGAATCCATGGACAAGTCCCGTTCCGATTGTTCAAGAGCATTGAGGTGACTTTGGAGGATTTGTGCATCAGAGGAGGATATTACTGTGAGATACAATATGGTGTCATCTGCGAACAGTCTAGCTTTACTCTTGATGGAGTTGGGGAGGTCATTAATATAGGCTAGAAAGAGGTACGTTCCTAAGACAGAGCCTTGCGGGACCCAAGATATGACAGGCAGTGTATCAGAAGTGCAGCCATCCACAACTACTTTTTGGCATCGGCCCTTTAGGAATGACTTGATCCACCGTGATGCCAGGGGGTGGACACCCAGCTCATTAAGTTAGTATATTAGTTTGTTGTGATCAACCTTGTCAAACGCTTTACTAAAATCCATAACAATAACATCAGTTTGTTTACCATTTTCAAGGTTGTCGTTTACCTCTTGTGTGAAGCTGATAAGCTGAGATTCACAACTATGTTTTGATCTGAATACATGTTTGAATTGGCTTAGGTCATTATTGTCAAAATGGATCATGCTGTTAGAGACAAAAATATGCTCCAATTGTTTGGAAGCAATGCAGGTGAGAGAAATTGGCCTGTAGTTACTGGCGATACAGGTGACCAATAACACCGGTTTGACTGTAATCAGATACAACGATGACAAGCAAAATAAATACATACGCTTGACAAAAAGAAATACTTTCAAAATAAATCATATGTGCAAGCGGCGATAAAACCTAAAACCATACACAAACAATGATCATAATGTATCTGTTCCCACTGTTTTATTTGGATGGGGTGTTTTCTTTTATGTTTTCCAATGAATGATCGAATTTTCTTAGGTAAAGAAAACGCCATCTTTCCCACTTATTTCAAACAATGAAAGATGTATTTTCTCTGTCACAGCTTGATTTTCGTATTCCTTTTCTGACAATCATGAAAAGTTAATTTGTTTTGTTTGTAGTTTTTACAGAAAACAGAAACTAACTAGAACATTATACCGGAACTATATCTTATTAGGGACCTTCACACTAAAACGAGTGTTTGTGCGGCTGTGTATTGAATAGCAATGAGGCACCCGATAGAGCAAGATAAAATGAATTAGTAGTTATGAGAATATGTTGTGGTATATCCGCGTAGTTATATGAGAATATGGTCTGGTATATCCGCGTAGTTATGAGAATATGTTGTGGTATATCCGCGTAGTTATGAGAATATGTTGTGGTATATCCGCGTAGTTATGAGAATATGTTGTGGTATATCCGCGTAGGTATGAGAATATGTTGTGGTATATCCGCGTAGTTATGAGAATATGTTGTGGTATGAGAACATGTGCTTGTTATAAGTGTTTAGGGATAGATGCAGTAATCCAATAAAACAGGTGGCAGTACACTAAAGCTGACAATTAGAATACTCTTCAATTGAAGATCAAATTTAATACTAAGCTCAGTCCGAATCAGCCGTTGAACCACCAGTAGAAGGTATTGCAATGTATATATACAAACAAATAATTACCCAACTAACTATCCAATGTTCTCCAAAGTCGCCATCGCATAAAATTATTATGCATTTGGGGATTAGTATCTTATAATTACCTATTAATAAATTGTCCCATTGGTCATTTGTGTTGAGTACAAACGGCGTATTTTTACTAAGGGACATAAGTGATAATATTTTAGTTTCGAAATGTATCCAACTCTTCCGGGTCTATTATCCGTACCCTACCGTCCAAATAGTATTCTTTATTATTCCCACTGCCCATCCATCATTTTCTGATTATTGTTGGGAGGTCATTCTACTGAGGCGGGGAGTGGAACAATCGCATTTCCTGGGAAATAATAGGTACTCTGACCGCTTTCTCCGATATATAATCATTTATCTCTTGTCCCCGATATGGAGCGAACCTTTTGCAATGATGATAGCAGTGAAAGGCCTGTTCCATCAACGGCGCGTTAGACAACTCGGCCACTGGGGCTCTGTGCATAATACCAACAATGTACGGAAACATCCGACAATGTACGGAAGCACGGACAATTAAATTAACTAATACTGTACGGCTTGTTGTTGTTGTGAAGACAGACACACATACCTACTGGCCAACTGTTATGTTAATATACTGATAATGCAGGAATCGCAGGTACGAGCCTACGTCTGGCCCTAATATAATTAACAGTCTTTCAGATGGACTTTAAAAAGTTCTCGTGTCTGTGCTTTACATCTTGGATGTAAACAAAACAGGAATGGAATGGTCCTCTCTCTGTATCATTGCACTATCCTCCAAAAATCCTCGACACATCCAAACTGACTAATCTCACGAAGCGTCGCTCACACGGATAACCGGTAGCGACGATATATAAGGGTAACTCGTATATGTATATAGCTAGATTCGAGGGTATTGATTTTGAAACAGATGTACAGGAAAACGATTACAACAATATGAAGAAACAAGAACGGATAATATGCCGAATCAGACGAATATTAATGATACATACAATGTGCTTACAGCAATGTACAAGCAACATGCATAGAGCAAAGTACAAACAACATGCTTAGAGCAATGTACAAACAACGTGCATAGGAGCAATGTACAAACAACGTGCTTAGAGCAATGTACAAACAACGTGCATAGGAGCAATGTACAAACAATGTGCTTAGAGCAACATACAAACAACGTGCGTAGAGCAATGTACAAACAATGTGCTTAGAGCAACGTACAAACAACGTGCTTAGAGCAATGTACAAACAACGTGCTTAGAACAATGTACAAACAATGTGCTTAGAGCAACGTACAAACAACGTGCTTAGAGCAATGTACAAACACTGTGCTTAGAGCAACGAACAAACAACATGCTTAGAGCAATGTACAAACAATGTGCTTTGAGCAATGTACAAACAACGTGCTTAGAGCAATGTACAAACAATGTGCTTAGAGCAACGTACAAACAACGTGCTTAGAGCAATGTACATGAATAGGACAATGTACAAGCAGCGTCCGTATAGCAAAGTACAAACAATGTGGTTAGAGCAATGTACAAACAAAGTGAATAGAGCAATGTACAAACAACGTCCGTATAGCAAAGTACAAACAATGTAATGTACAAGCAGCGTGCATAGGGCAATGTACACACAACGTGCTTAGAGCAATGTACAATCGACATGCTTTGAGCAATGTTCAAACAATGTGCTTAGACCAATGTACAAGCGATATGCTTAGAGCAATGTACAAACAACGTGCTTAGAGCAATGTACAATCGACATTCTTAGAGCAATGTACAAACAACGTGCTTAGAGCAATGTAGTATCGACATGCTTAGAGCAATGTACAAACAACGTGCTTAGAGCAATGTACTATCGACATGCTTAGAGCAATGTACAAACAACGTGCTAAGAGCAATGTACAAGCGACATGCTTATATCAATGTACAAACAACGTGCTTAGAGCAATGTACAAGAGACATGCTTAGAGCAATGTACAAACAACGTGCTTAGAGCAATGTACAATCGACTTGCTTTGAGCAATGTGCACACAACGTGCTTAGAGCAATGTACAAGAGACATGCTTTGAGCAATGTACAAACAGCATGCTTAGAGCAATGTACAAACAGCGTGCTTAGAGCAATGTACAAACAGCCTGCTTAGAATAATGTACAAGCAACGTGCTTAGAATAATGTACAAACAACGTGCTTAGAGAAATGTACAAACAACGTGCATAGAGTAATGTACTAACAACAGGTGCAGACATTTTGGTGTTGGACTTCAATAACAAATTCAACAAGTTTTAATGAACACAATTCGCTTTATTGCACACATTATAATATTAATTGTACATACTAGTATGTAAGTTCTTATTGTTTTTATAGTCGTCGTTCCACAAAGAAGTTATTCTATTTAAATGAATGTAAATCGTACAACATCTATATACAAG
>CM026388.1:46953926-46977145 GCA_014843695.1 Archivesica marissinica | reverse complement strand
ATTGTACAATATCTAATTATCTATACAGTTGGAAGGAACACACATGTAGCAAACGCACCAATCTGTTCCGCTTATTTGCTTGTAGTAACTCTGTCTATTATTTATCACATTATATTGGTTTCTTTGAGATGTTAGAAAATAATATTCGCAAATATCAAGAATATGGTAAAGTATCGGTTATTAGGGATCTAAATGCTAGGTGTGGTGAACGGTCTGATATTTTATCAAATACTCATGATTATGATAAATATATACATACATTAGACAAAGACGAACATGATCAAATGTGTTATCCGGGTGACCTTCCAGTTTGATTTTCTATGGATAAAACTGTTAATTCTTCTGGAAATAAGCTGTTAGATATTTGTTTAAGTAGCGATTTGAAGATTGTTAATGGTCGCATTGGGGCTGACAGTGGGATTGGTAGTTTTACATACGTGTCATCTCTTGGCTATAGTTTGATTGATTGTGTAATTATGTCATATGATTTATTTCAATATATTTCTGATTTTGTTATTCATGATTTATATACATGTTCTCATCATGTACCTGTACAGATTGATGTGTGTATTAATAAAATGCCAATAGCGTTAGATACAAATGATACATATATTGACAAAATCTTTTGGGACAAAGAAAATAGCCCGGATTATAAGATGATGATTGATTCTGAAATAATTAACCTAGAATCTATTGTTGATAACATTATTTTATCTAATACTGATATTGATACGGGTGTAGATAGTTATGCCAATATCCTATATACAAATGCTTATACTGTTTTTGGTAGGTCTATGAATTTGACGAAGCCTAACAGTAAACGTAAATTTAAAAGTCCGTGGTATACACAGGACTGTGAAACGGCTAGACGTGAATTTCGCTCAGCGAAGGCAATTTATAGGAAAAACAACTCCAGTCATAACGGTGATCTATTAGTCGACAAACGCCGCATGTACCGTTGTGCTAAGCGAAAAGCCCGTGGTACTTTTAAGGCCAAACAAAGAAATAATATGCATAGATTAGCTTCGTCACAACCCGTGACAGCAATTTTGGACAGAAATAAGAAAATTAAAATCAAATAAGAAAAAAGGAAGCACTATAAGTTCAGATAACTTTCTTAAACATTTTAAGAATGTTTTTTCAGATAATACTGATTTCTCTAATAATGATGTTGACAATGATTTGTTAAATAATAATTTAATTACCGTCGATCAACTTGATAAGTTGTTACCGTTAATGAAATTTATAAAGCAATATCTGCACTAAAGCAAGGTAAAAGTGGAGGTATTGATTGCTTAACTCCTGAAATGTTTATTGAATGCAAAGATACACTGGCGCCATTATTATGTAAACCTTTTAACCACATGTATATAAATTGTATGTATCCAGTTAGTTGGACCAGAGGTGTTATTGTTCATGTTCCTAAGAAAGGAGATCTAAATAACGTAAATAATTATAGGGGTATTATACCAGTATTTTTTCGAAAATAGTTTCAATTGTGCTGGATACACGTCTTCGAAAATGGGCTGAGGCAAATGAACTCTTATCAGATTTTCAGTTTAGTTTTCGTAAAGACAAAAGCACTGTAGATTGTATTTTTGTTTTAACCTCGATTATAGACAAAGTTATTTCTCAAGAAAAGAAGAAACTTTTATTGTGCTTGCGTTGATTTTCGTAAAGCTTTCGATGTAGTGTACAGAAACGGTATTTGGTTTAAACTATTACAGTATGGAGCTTCAAATAAATTAGTTAATATGTTGCAAAAAATATACGAGAGTGTAAAATCATGTGTACGTATTAATGGAACTTACACTGACAATGTTTAATGTGTCAAAAGATGTAAAGCAAGGCGAACCATTATCACCATTGCTATTTCTATTCTTTATCAACGATATGTACCAGTCAATGTACGATAATACAATAGACACCGTTAGTATTGATGAACTTCCTATGTTGTTATTATTATTTGCTGGTGATACTGTTATAATGTCTTATTCTAAAGAAGGTTTACAACGTTTGTTAAATAATCTACATATGTATTGCAACAATTGGGGCATTAGTGTAAATATTGATAAAACTGTTGTTATAGTGTTTAAAAAGGGCAACATACCTGAACATATTGTAGTGTCATATAATAATTACAAGTTAAATATTGTTACAAAATTCACATACCTAGGTGTAACATTATCTGCTAATGGTAGTTGTTACCAAACACAAAAAGCGCTTTCACAGCAAGCAATGAGAGCTTTGTTTTCTCTTAATTTCTTGTTTGATGTTTTATCTTTTGAATTGTCGGGAAAAGTTAAGTTATTTGATTCCATGATCGCCTCAATTCTAAACTATGGATGTGAAGTATGGGGTTTCCATAAAGCTCCTGACATCGAACGTTTGCAATTAAAATTTCTTAAACAGATATTACAAGTGCGACAGCAGACACCAAATGCAACAGTATATGGAGAGTTTGGACGTGTTCCATTATCTGTAATTCGTAAGGTTAGAATAGTTAGATATTGGTATAAAATATCTAAATGTCCAAATTGTCTTGTGTATAAATTGTATAATATGCGTGATATGAATGGTAATTATATAAATAAATGGTCAAATGATGTTAAAACACTCTTAGACAACCTAGGGTTTTCCTATTTATGGGATAGTGCAGTTGTAACAAATGTTCAAATACAGACTGTAATAAAGTGTATACATGATCAATATCTACAGCAGTGGTTCTCAGACCTTAGAAATCTACCTAATCTTGAAACCTATTGCATGTTTAAAACATATTTCCAACCAGAAAAGTATTTATCCTGTGTTAAAAATGTTAGTTATAGAATTAATTTGTCTAGATTTCGATGTTCTGCTCATAATTTACTCATAGAACAAGGTCGTCATAGAAATATTGATAGAAACTAGAGAATTTGTACGAAATGCAATATGAATTGTATTGAAACTGAATATCACTTTTTATTAGTATGTCCATTCTATAGAGAAGTAAGAAACAACTGTTTACCGTATTATTATTGTTATTGGCCTAACTTGAATAGGTTTAAGTCATTGTTACAATGTTCACAAAGTAGTATTATTAAAAAATTATCAAAATATATTTACCAAGCATCTGTTATTAGAGGGTAGTTGTCAATGAACACATTTACGTATGTATATTCATTATATATTTTCAAACTACGATACCCATTAATTTTAATTTTGTTTTCATGCCTTTCTCATGTATTATATTGTAATTGCATATTATGCACTGTCCGTCGTACATGTTGTACAGGCGACGAACAATTGTGTTTAATGCCAATAAACTCTGAAACTGAAATTTACTTGCTGTTGTAACATGTGTTATATTTGCTAACATAAGTGTAGCATGTATACGTTTTACCATAACATTCTTTAAAATAATTGTTAATATGTGTGTAATAAACCAATTTGTGTTTGTTATAAAATCTATAGATTTTCTATTGAAATCCAACATCAAAATGTTTGCACCCACTGCTTCTATGCTGAATATATAATTCGATAATACACTGAAACTAAGAATTATACTTATATTTATTTTTGCACGTTTTGTTCCTAGTCACTGCCTATTGAAATGTTGTCAACCTAAGCGTGTTCAGACCCAAACCATTAGTGACATCATTTATTTATGACGTCGTCTAAACTCGACATTCTAGTGTAATGTACCGCCTGGCCGTTTTCAGTTATCAATTATCTTTTTATTTGTTTTAATTTACTGATCGAAATATAGTTCACTCAAGAATATATATATACTCCGACAAAAGTTAAGCACCATCGACAAAAGTTAAGCACCCCCTATATTTGTATCGACATATATTT
Source organism: Archivesica marissinica (assembly GCA_014843695.1). Classification (NCBI taxonomy): domain Eukaryota; kingdom Metazoa; phylum Mollusca; class Bivalvia; order Venerida; family Vesicomyidae; genus Archivesica; species Archivesica marissinica. The sequence goes on along the minus strand of CM026388.1, from coordinate 46,973,308 downwards.
TTTACATCAATACTGTTGTTCTTACACTTCTTATAGGACTATATAAACGGCTCTAAAATTAGCAATCAACGAAGTATTTATCCCCCTGATAGACGTGACTATGACGTGGCTAACAATGGGGTTCAAAACTGGCGCTGGAAAATCGTAAAACCAGTTTGTCGTTCTTGGGTTTTAACATTGCATTAACATGCAGTCTTCAAATTTTAAGACCTTTTAAATGCAGCTAGTATGCGTATGTGTAAGGCATACAAATTAATAACGAGTATATCCACGGCGTCTATTGTGATGTTCAGTAACACGCCACGTCATGCTTCGCACACGACGCCTATGCCGTTTTTGGGAGAACTGTTGCCAATCCTGTACGATAGCAGTTTTTAATTCGTCAATATTTTGACATGTTGACATTATTGACGGTGGTTAATTGTTTGGCCAATAAAGTCCCATACATGCTCCATAGGATTCATGTCTGGCGACATCGCAGGCCATGTAATTGTCTGAACACGCTGTTGCTGTAAAAATGTTGGACAATTCGGGCTCTATGTGGCCTAACGATGTCGTCCATGAACAATGGCCTGTCAGCCAACTCATGATTGTCGAAATGGGGCACTACGCGCGGATCGAGCACATAGTCACTGTATTTTGAAATGTCAGATTACCACCAAGAATGTACAAGTCCAACTTATAGTCAAAGGAAAAACAACTCCAGATAGTTACATCCCCACCTCCAAAAGCAGTTGTGCCCAAAATGTGGTTGTCCTGAAATGAAGTGTTTCGTTGGCGCTAATCCCTTGCACGACCGTCGGTAGGGCATAACATAAAACGACTTTCATCAGACCAGTAGACCAGTCTTCATGTGCGAATATTCCACCTAAAATGATCATGTAACGAGTCAAATCGAGCATGGCTATGAGGTAATGTCAACTGTGGACGCTTTATGGGTCGTCGCACTCGCATTCCATTACAGTGTGTGTGCTACTCTGGCCCCCAAACGCTGAATAACGACGAAGTGCACAGCTGTACTGAACGCCCGTTACCGCGCCCGTCTGGATATGAGCCGGTCCTCTCACAGCGTCGTTTTGCGTGGTCTACCTGCACGTGGAGGTCAGTAACATTCCACGTTTGACGAACACGCTGCATCAGTCATACAATGATGGAATAGCTAACCTAGTCTGCCACCCTTCTATGCCTAAAACAACCTTTGTATATGCCAACAGCTTTCCACATTTCTGGTATTGTTAATTTTCGCCGTACGATAGCAAGTCAATAGAAAATGAAACTAAAAACCCTACATTCAAAACATCAGCTTTCGTTCTCAAACACAAATGTTGAAAAGTACACCCGGCACTTTAAACACACTGTCATATACACATAAATACATAGCAATCGATCAATAACCGATTTCACAGGTAAGTAAGTATTTGTGTACAGGTAACGAAAACAGCAAACCGATTTGAAATAAGTTCATTATTAGAAAAGATGTTATTGAAACAAGTCAAGTTGTGCTTAACTTTTGTCGGAGTGTATACACAGAAAGTTAATCTTGTCGTAAAAGTCTATTGTCTGATATATAAGCCAACAATAGATATACCAGTGTATGTGGGACGCCGTAGCTGAGCTGTTAAGATTGTTTATATTAACTCTCTTGAAATCATTGTGCTTGTGTTCAATTCCCTAACCGAATACTGTCATGTGAGGATGTCACCCAGCTGGCTTGCAGAAGGTTGGTGGTTCCACCAGGGTGCCCGACCCTGCCTGAAATACTACTCGGAATGAGACTCGGTTATTCCTCCATCAATAACAGCCCGAGAATTGCGGCGGAATAACACTAGTTCTTCAATACGTATGACATACTTTTGATAGATGTATGCAAACAATTTTCAGTCAAATTCTACAATGGCATGATTATAATATTGTTTCTAATATAACAAATTTTGCAACACATTACTAAACGGAATTAGCATGGCGAATTTTGTAATCGCCATTGTTCCTCGTGGTCAGTTTTCCTCAACTAGCTAAATAATGGTTACCGATTTCCTACCAGCATGGCGCCTAGCATACAAGCATAGGTTTCGGGAAGTACTGATGTTCATAAAAAGAGGTGTATCATAAGTCAGAAATGGCTGGCCCATTAAATAGGGGTGTACTATAATAAACAAACACTACTTTTTATACACACAGATGATGTGCACACGTCAGGTAGTTATGTAATATATTCGGTTACATAAATATCTAATCCTTACCGTGCATTTTCTTGTTACAATATTACGTTTAGCTTCACTTCATTATGAATATTGCTAAATAATTATTTAAACATGAATATATATGATACACCATACGTGAGTACAGTGACAATCATAATAAACACCGGATCCGACCTATTACATATGTGTGAATCTCTTGCATACTTAGCTCCCTGTTCCTAAAGACACCATCTGCAAACGTGTAAGTATATTTTATTTCTGATAATATGTTATTGTGGTAAGTACAGTATATAGTTGCCAACACGTAAACCCCCAGCTTGCATGATATAGTTCAAGGTGAAATGTGGATATACCACAACATATTCTCATAAATAAGCGGATAAAGCGAATGTTTTCATGAAACCAGCTATCTAAAAATATATGTGATATTTATTATAATGATCTGATATGTTGACTCGGAATACCTTTTTGTTAACAGTTAAGCCGGGTGATGAGTATGCAAGTGAGTAATTTATTTTAAGAGGATTAAATAACAACGTAGCTACTTATCGGATCCATGCACTATTTGATGACTTATATTTCCTTTTGCTAAACGTTTTAGACTCTTCTGTCATGCGGTATGTCATTGAATCGAAATGAAATTGTATTAGTATATTGGCAATTAACCGGACATTAAGATTATTGACCGGTCTTATTTGAAAGCATTGCTCTAAATTGTCCTGTTGGCAAGTATATATTCAAATAAATTGTTTGAATCAAATAAACTTGAGGAATTGTCTGATGTAAATAATTTTCTTTCAATGCAATTGTGTTAATTTAAGACACAAATACCTAAACATGAATCATTTGTAGCATATATATTGTTATCATTGAACATGTATACGTTTACAGCGGCTCTATATACACTAATATACGCTGATCATACTTTGAGTAGTTCACATTCTCGTAGGATTATGATTGAATCTTCTACCAGGCATAATTGCGACGTGTGAACATATCGGTACATCTCTTTTTCTTAGGAGCCTCACGCTCTTTTCATCAATGGACAGGCATGATAACGTGGAATCATATGTCACCCTAACAATCAACCGGTAGCATGTGACCGTATAGTACGCCCCCAAGCGAATTTGCATACTTTTTTCGTGAACTGAAATACCACAAACCACGGCTATTTAACAGCAATAGTGGTTTAATAAATATTCAGATTCTTAATTATTAAATGTTGCTATTATTTTGCAAGAATGTTTGGAATGTCTTATTTGAGTGTAGCAGTTGCTTATTTCAAATGCATGCTTGTCATTCATGCTGATTCTAAATGAATGGTGTTGTTGGGTAGTGTTATTTTTGTTTTGTTGGTCAATCGTTGAACCAGATTAATATTAGTTTATAAAAATTGAAATTAGCTCGATTGCGAAACAATTTCTTACAAATTATATTGATCACTCATTCCTGATGGAATCCATCGCCACCAGGGAGAGAGAAGAGGCCTGGTGGAATCGATCGCCACGAGGGAGAGAGAAGAGGCAATGTGGAATTTAAATGCCTTACCCAACGTAACGACTGCAGTGGGGATCGAACTCCATGCCTTTTGCAACTGAAGCGAAAGTGCTACCACGACTTCCACACACAATATTGATGATGTTGATGATGTTAATGATGTCGTCATGGCCCAACAGTGACTTATTATAATAAGGTTTATAACGGTCAATAATTACTGAAACATTCAGTTATGCCTTATGAATATTTAATATGTTGTCTGCTTACAGGAGATGAAACGTGATGTTTACAGGAACAGATGTAGATGAGTTCATTTGCAAGAATTGTATCATAAACAGATTCGTGTTATTCTCCTACGTAAATTGATTCACTTGGGGAACAAACCATCGTCAATATCATGTCCTGGTTTAAGAAATTTCAAATTATGAACATGATGTTAGAAGGATGTTATACTATGTAAGAACTGAACTACATATTAGTGCAGGTAATACATTTAATAATATAACTGAGGATTCTCAAAATGTCTCTAGAATAAAGCAGGACATGGCAGTTAGAACGGTCACTTGATTGTGAACTATATAATAAAGCGTTCAGTTCTTGCATTTTAAAGCAGCATATGCTAATACATACCGGAGAACGGCCATATGAGTGTGAAATATGTAATAAAGCATTTAGCCATTACCGAAATTTGAAACTGCACATGATGAAACATACTGGAGAAAGTCCACATAAGTGTGAAATATGTAATAAGACGTTTAGCCAGTCTGGCAATTTAAAGCAACATATGCGTGTGCATACTGAAGAACGACCATATGAGTGTGAAGTATGTAATAAAGCGTTTAGCCATTGCAGAAATTTGAAATTGCACATGATGAAACATACTGGAAAACGACCACATAAGTGTGAAATATGTAATAAGACGTTTAGCCACTCTGGCAATTTAAAGCAACATATGCGTGTGCATACTGGAGAACGACGATATGAGTGTGAAATATGTAATAAAGCGTTTAGCCATTCTGGATATTTGAAGCTGCACATGCGCATTCATACTGGGGAACGGCCATATGAGTGTGAAATATGTAATAAGACTTTTACCCAATATGCATCTTTAAAGAAGCACATGCTCATACATACTGGAGAACAACCACATGAGTGTAAACTATGAAATAAAACGTATAGCCATTCCAGTAGTTTGAAGATGCACATGATGAAGCATATTGGAGAACGCCCACATAAGTGTGAAATATGTAATACGGCTTTTAGCCAGTCTGGCAATTTAAGGCAACATATGCTTGTGCATACCGGAGAACGTCCACACGAGTGTGAAATATGTAATAAGACGTTTAGCCAGTCTGGTACTTTAAAGCATCATATGCTTATGCATACTGGAGAACGTCCACATGAGTGTGAAATATGTAATAAGACATTTAACCAGTCTGGTACTTTAAAGCAACATATGCTTGTGCATACTTGAGAACGTCCACATGAGGGTGAAATATGTAATAAAGCATTTCGCCAATCTTAAACTATAAAGAGGCACATGCTCATTCATACTGGGGAACGACCGTATCGGTGTGAAACATGTAATAAAGCGTTTATCCATTCCGGAAGTTTGAAGCTACACATGCTCAATCATACTGGTTAACAGCCATGTGAGTGTGGACTTTGTAACACGGAGTTTAGCCGGTCTGACAGTTTGAAGGAGCACATGCTCAAATATTCTAGAGAACGATTACGTGAATGTGAATTATATAATAATCCAGATTAATGAGTGTAAAACAGCACATGGTCACATCCTCGAAGAACGACCACACTAATGTGCATGTATGTCAGATAGTTGACAAGTGCATACATTTGAAGAGGGACATTTATCATATGCCGGACAACTTCCACTAGAGTGCTAAATCACTAAGAAGGCTATCAGTGGCTATGTCAGTTTGAAACAGCGCATGTTCACATCAGTGGGATATCTGTGCAAACACATATATACTGGCTAGCGATTTAAAGATGGGGGATGCTCTTACAATCCTTTGCACTTGGAAATGTGTGTGAAGGAAATGTATATATATTTAATCTTTATTTCAGTAACACAGAACCTTATATCACAGCATGCAGTAAATGTAGATAACTTTTGCCATTTTGCTCCTCTGCTATTTTGTTCTTGATTTCTGTCCATACACTCAGGCGAAAATTTAGAATACTACAACATATTGTGTACATTGAGAATGCCAAGACAATACCAGTCCGATATCGCAATTACACGTGCAGTTTGTACTTTAAGCTAAGCACGTTGACGATAGTAAATAAGATATGTACGTCCAATTGAATTTGGTAATACAATAATTAAGCTGCGACAACAGTACAACAGCAAACTAATATCTGATTTTTTCTGGATAGATGAAGGTATATTAAATTTGCTAGAAATGAATGTTAGAACAAGACGATAAAGGAAGTCTTCCATGCATGTCAACATACATCACAGGTAATTTGATTGTGAACTATATAAAACAATAATAGGGAACGGAAACAACGACAAATTAATATATATAAATGTATGATATTTGCAATTATATTAAATAAAAAACAAAACGAAAATATGATCACAAACAACGCAGCATAACATGCGATTGGAAATCTAATTTTATTGACAGGGCAACTTACTGAGCTGAATCCTCACACGTCTATGTTTAGATAAATGGAGGACCTCTCTAAAAGTATCAAACGTTTAGTTTCTGATGATAATTATTCATCCAAATATTATCCGTAATTGAACCCTCTTACCCGTTTGTTTCGACGGCTGTACATGGAATAGGGGTGGCTAGTAGATCGCACACTGCCATTTTGCTGCTATACATTTTTGTTCTTGGTTTCTGTCCATACACTGAGACGAACATTTAGAATACTACAATATATTTTTTACATTGAAGATGCCATGAAGCGTGTCCGATCTCGCAATAACACGTGCAGTTTGTACATTAAGCTAAGTACTTTGTATGTGGAAAGCATTTACAGTACCTAGTATTGATGTTGTATGTTATCTATTCAGTTAAAATATTAGAAACACATCAATTTACACACTGTACGAGATGGGAACATTTAGCCTTACAGTAAATATTTCTGTCATACATTATCAATGCAGTTATGTCATTGCAAACGCATACATCTATTGTACTTAACTGCTAGTATTTACTGTTGTCATGTGTGTTGTATTTGCTTGTATATAGATGTTGTACGATTTACATTCATTTAAATAGAATAACTTCTTTGTGTAACGACGACTATAAAAACAATAAGAACTTACATACTAGTATGTACAATTAATATTATAATGTGTGTAATAAAGCGAATTGTGTTCATTAAAACTTGTTGAATTTGTTATTGAAGTCCAACACCAAAATGTCTGCACCTGTTGTTAGTACATTACTCTATGCACGTTGTTTGTACATTTCTCTAAGCACGTTGTTTGTACATTATTCTAAGCACGTTGCTTGTACATTATTCTAAGCAGGCTGTTTGTACATTGCTCGCACGCTGTTTGTACATTGCTCTAAGCACACTGTTTGTACATTGTTCTAAGTACGCTGTTTGTACATTGCTCTAAGCACGCTGTTTGTACATTGCTCAAAGCATGTCTCTTGTACATTGCTCTAAGCACGTTGTGTGCACATTGCTCTAAGCATGTCGATTGTACATTGCTCTAAGCACGTTGTTTGCACATTGCTCTAAGCATGTCGACTGTACATTGCTCTAAGCACGTTGTTTGCACATTTCTCTAAGCATGTCGATTGTACATTGCTCTAAGCACGTTATTTGCACATTGCTCAAAGCAAGTCGATTGTACATTGCTCTAAGCACGTTGTTTGTACATTGCTATAAGCATGTCTCTTGTACATTGCTCTAAGCACGTTGTTTGTACATTGATATAAGCATGTCGCTTGTACATTGCTCTTAGCACGTTGTTTGTACATTGCTCTAAGCATGTCGATAGTACATTGCTCTAAGCAGGTTGTTTGTACATTGCTCTAAGCATGTCGATTGTACTTTGCTCTAGGCACGTTGTTTGTACATTGCTCTAAGCATATCGCTTGTACATTGGTCTAAGCACGTTGTTTGAACATTGCTCTAAGCATGTCGCTTGTACATTGCTCTTAGCACGTTGTTTGTTCATTGCTCTAAGCATGTCGATACTACATTGCTCTAAGCACGTTGTTTGTACATTGCTCTAAGAATGTCGATTGTACATTGCTCTAAGCACGTTGTTTGTACATTGCTCTAAGCATATCGCTTGTACATTGGTCTAAGCACATTGTTTGAACATTGCTCAAAGCATGTCGATTGTACATTGCTCTAAGCACGTTGTGTGTACATTGCCCTATGCACGCTGCTTGTACATTACATTGTTTGTACTTTGCTATACGGACGTTGTTTGTACATTGCTCTATTCACGTTGTTTGTACATTGCTCTAACCACATTGTTTGTACTTTGCTATACGGACGCTGCTTGTACATTGTCCTATTCATGTACATTGCTCTAAGCACGTTGTTTGTACGTTGCTCTAAGCACATTGTTTGTACATTGCTCTAAGCTCGCTGTTTGTACATTGCTCTAAGCACGCTGTTTGTACATTGCTCAAAGCATGTCTCTTGTACATTGCTCTAAGCACGTTGTGTGCACATTGCTCTAAGCATGTCGATTGTACATTGCTCTAAGCACGTTGTTTGCACATTGCTCTAAGCATGTCGACTGTACATTGCTCTAAGCACGTTGTTTGCACATTTCTCTAAGCATGTCGATTGTACATTGCTCTAAGCACGTTGTTTGCACATTGCTCAAAGCAAGTCGATTGTACATTGCTCTAAGCACGTTGTTTGTACATTGCTCTAAGCATGTCTCTTGTACATTGCTCTAAGCACGTTGTTTGTACATTGATATAAGCATGTCGCTTGTACATTGCTCTTAGCACGTTGTTTGTACATTGCTCTAAGCATGTCGATAGTACATTGCTCTAAGCACGTTGTTTGTACATTGCTCTAAGCATGTCGATACTACATTGCTCTAAGCACGTTGTTTGTACATTGCTCTAAGAATGTCGATTGTACATTGCTCTAAGCACGTTGTTTGTACATTGCTCTAAGCATATCACTTGTACATTGGTCTAAGCACATTGTTTGAACATTGCTCTAAGCATGTCTTGTACATTCTCTAAGCACGTTTACATAGCAGTCGTTACATGCCTGCACTTGTTGTACATTGCCTAAGCATCGTGTACATTGCTCTAAGCACGTTGTTTGTACATTGCTCTAAGCATGTCGATATACATTGCTCTAAGCACGTTGTTTGTACATTGCTCTAAGAATGTCGATTGTACATTGCTCTAAGCACGTTGTGTGTACATTGCCCTATGCACGCTGCTTGTACATTACATTGTTTGTACTTTGCTATACGGACGTTGTTTGTACATTGCTCTATTCACGTTGTTTGTACATTGCTCTAACCACATTGTTTGTACTTTGCTATACGGACGCTGCTTGTACATTGTCCTATTCATGTACATTGCTCTAAGCACGTTGTTTGTACGTTGCTCTAAGCACATTGTTTGTACATTGCTCTAAGCACGTTGTTTGTACATTGCTCAAAGCACATTGTTTGTACATTGCTCTAAGCACGTTGTTTGTTCGTTGCTCTAAGCATATTGTTTGTACATTGCTCTAAGCACGTTGTTTGTACGTTGCTCTAAGCACATTGTTTGTACATTGTTCTAAGCACGTTGTTTGTACATTGCTCTAAGCACGTTGTTTGTACGTTGCTCTAAGCACATTGTTTGTACATTGCTCTACGCACGTTGTTTGTACGTTGCTCTAAGCACATTGTTTGTACATTGCTCCTATGCACGTTGTTTGTACATTGCTCCTATGCACGTTGTTTGTACATTGCTCTAAGCATGTTGTTTGTACTTTGCTCTATGCATGTTGCTTGTACATTGCTGTAAGCACATTGTATGTATCATTAATATTCGTCTGATTCGGCATATTATCCGTTCTTGTTTCTTCATATTGTTGTAATCGTTTTTCCTGTACATCTGTTTCAAAATCAATACCCTCGAATCTAGCTATATACATATACGTTTTACCCTTATATATCGTCGCTACCGGTTATCCGTGTGAGCGACGCTTCGTGAGATTAGTCAGTTTAGATGTGTCGAGGATTTTTGGAGGATAGTGCAATGATACAGAGAGAGGACCATTCCATTCCTGTTTTGTTTACATCCAAGATGTAAAGCACAGACACGAGAACTTTTTAAAGTCCATCTGAAAGACTGTTAATTATATTAGGGCCAGACGTAGGCTCGTACCTGCGATTCCTGCATTATCAGTATATTAACATAACAGTTGGCCAGTAGGTATGTGTGTCTTCACAACAACAACAAGCCGTACAGTATTAGTTAATTTAATTGTCCGTGCTTCCGTACATTGTCGGATGTTTCCGTACATTGTTGGTATTATACACAGAGCCTCAGTGGCCGAGTTGTCTAACGCGCCGTTGATGGAACAGGCCTTTCACTGCTATCATCATTGCAAAAGGTTCGCTCCATATCGGGGACAAGAGATAAATGATTATATATCGGAGAAAGCGGTCAGAGTACCTATTATTTCCCAGGAAATGCGATTGTTCCACTCCCCGCCTCAGTAGAATGACCTCCCAACAATAATCAGAAAATGATGGATGGGCAGTGGGAATAATAAAGAATACTATTTGGACGGTAGGGTACGGATAATAGACCCGGAAGAGTTGGATACATTTCCAAACTAAAATATTATCACTTATGTCCCTTAGTAAAAATACGCCGTTTGTACTCAACACAAATGACCAATGGGACAATTTATTAATAGGTAATTATAAGATACTAATCCCCAAATGCATAATAATTTTATGCGATGGCGACTTTGGAGAACATTGGATAGTTAGTTGGGTAATTATTTGTTTGTATATATACATTGCAATACCTTCTACTGGTGGTTCAACGGCTGATTCGGACTGAGCTTAGTATTAAATTTGATCTTCAATTGAAGAGTATTCTAATTGTCAGCTTTAGTGTACTGCCACCTGTTTTATTGGATTACTGCATCTATCCCTAAACACTTATAACAAGCACATGTTCTTTCTGATCAGATTTTTATTGTGGCATATACCACAACATATTCTCATAACTACGTGGATATACCACAACATATTCTCATAACTACGAGGATATACCACAGCATATTCTCATAACTACGTGGATATACCACAACATATTCTCATAACTACGCGGATATACCACAACATATTCTCATAACTACGCGGATATACCACAACATATTCGCATAACTACTAATTCATTTTATCTTGCTCTATCGGGTGCCTCATTGCTATTCAATACACAACCGCACAAACACTCGTTTTAGTGTGAAGGTCCCTAATAAGATATAGTTCCGGTATAATGTTCTAGTTAGTTTCTGTTTTCTGTAAAAATTAAAAACTACAAACAAAACAAATTAACTTTTCATGATTGTCAGAAAAGGAATACGAAAATCAAGCTGTGACAGAGAAAATGCATCTTTCATTGTTTGAAATAAGTGGGAAAGATGGCGTTTTCTTTACCTAAGAAAATTCGATCATTCATTGGAAAACATAAAAGAAAACACCCCATCCAAATAAAAACAGTGGCAACAGATACATTATGATCATTGTTTGTGTATGTTTTTACGTTTTATCGCCGCTTGCACATATGATTTATTTTGAAAGTATTTCTTTTTGTCAAGCGTATGTATTTATTTTGCTTGTCATCGTTGTATCTGATTACAGTCAAACCGGTGTTATTGGTCACCTGTATCGCCAGTAACTACAGGCCAATTTCTCTCACCTGCATTGCTTCCAAACAATTGGAGCATATTTTTGTCTCTAACAGCATGATCCATTTTGACAATAATGACCTAAGCCAATTCAAACATGTATTCAGATCAAAACATAGTTGTGAATCTCAGCTTATCAGCTTCACACAAGAGGTAAACGACAACCTTGAAAATGGTAAACAAACTGATGTTATTGTTATGGATTTTAGTAAAGCGTTTGACAAGGTTGATCACAACAAACTAATATACTAACTTAATGAGCTGGGTGTCCACCCCCTGGCATCACGGTGGATCAAGTCATTCCTAAAGGGCCGATGCCAAAAAGTAGTTGTGGATGGCTGCACTTCTGATACACTGCCTGTCATCTCTTGGGTCCCGCAAGGCTCTGTCTTAGGAACGTACCTCTTTCTAGCCTATATTAATGACCTCCCCAACTCCATCAAGAGTAAAGCTAGACTGTTCGCAGATGACACCATATTGTATCTCACAGTAATATCCTCCTCTGATGCACAAATCCTCCAAAGTCACCTCAATGCTCTTGAACAATCGGAACGGGACTTGTCCATGGATTCAATCCAGACAAGTGTGAGGTGCTCAGAATAACTCGCAAACGAAAACCACTTATTTTTCCTTACACACTCCATAACATGGTACTAAAATCAAACGATTCCGCCAAATATCTAGGTGTTACAATTTAATAGTAAAGATTTAAACTTGTCTACCCACATAAACAACATCTGCTCCAAGCTACTAATTCTCTCATATTCATCAAAAGGAATGTAAAGAACGGTAACAAGAAGTTCAATGAAAAAGCTTATAACACCTATGTACGTCCTCTACTCGAGTATTGCTCAACCGTCTTGCACCCCTGGCAAAAGTCTCTCACCTATAAAGAGACAGAATGCAAAGATGTCTGCAATGACTCTAACTATACAGGCAGTGTAACAAAAATGATCAATTCCCTGAACTGGCAAACACTTGAATATCGACGCATACAACCGTCAGTAAAATACCTATATAAAATCAAAATATATTGTGTATGAGCCGACCAAAACCACCTAACAGATAAAAGGAACCTGATCTACTTAATTCCTCAGTCCCGAACCCAATACCATATAAACTCGTTTCCCCCCAAACAAATACGTCTCTGGAGTGGCCTCCCCTACTATGTACAGTCCAGCCCCAGCTTAACCTTTTTTTGCTGAGCGGTTGGCCACGGTACCACTAATGTAGCATGATGTCTGTTATTAACCTTGGTATGTAGTTCTTTTAACACTTTCTATTTCACTAATTGAAAATGTTAACCACTCTCCCTGACGAGCGCCTCCCTGTCATACTAGCGTCCGAGTGTTGGGAGTACTATGTAGAACTAGAATGTAGAACTTAAGCAGCCAGTTTCCAGATTCCCAATATGTTGTTTTATTATGCATTAATTTGAACTCTATGAAGCAGCCACAAATAAATGATCAACAACAAAACAGGATAGTGGGTATTGCTCGTAAAATAAAACACAACTGGCGACACATATATTGTTCTACCATCTACCGTATCGGGCGACGCATATACTGTTCTACCATCTACCGTATCTGGCGACGTATATACCCTAAGTTATAAAATATTAGGTGAATATCCCATTCGTTGAACAAGGCTACTCATGATGGTGATGATGATGATAATATGGTCAGTATGACCGAATTATGACTTTATACAATAAGCGGTTGGAATGGCCAATAACTATTTGAAAGTGCATCTATGGCATGTAAATATTTAATATGTTGTTTACTTCCAGGAGATGAAACACGATGTTTACAGATCTAGATGAGTTCATTTATTTAAGTATTTGTGCTATGAACATATTCATGTTCGTCCTTTTCGGATCATCAATTTAATATTCACTAGGAAAACAGCTGAGGAAATATCATCGGTTCCCTTATTTAACTAAGGAATTCTTCATATATGCTCATTATTTTCAAAATATGAACTCGATGTTAGAAATATGTTATGCTGTATAAGAACGTATCAACCTTGTCAATTCATGTGCATACAGTGCGAATAAAGGATGTATTAACATAATCTATGGATTCTCACAATGTCTAGAAGAATAATGCAGGACATCACCATTCAAGTACGGCCACATGAGTGTGAAACATGTAGAAAGACTTTCAGTCATTCTTGCAATTTAAAGCAGCATATGATCGTACATACCGGAGAACGACCGTATGAGTGTGAAATATGTAATAAGGCTTTCCGTCAGTCTAGTCATTTAAAGCGGCATATGCTCATACATATCCGAGAACGACCACATGTGTGTGGAATGTATAGCAAAGCTTTCAGTCAGTCTGGAAATTTAAAGCAGCATATGCTCATACATACCGGAGATCTACCGCATGGATGTGGAATATGTAATAAAGCTTTCAGTCAGTCTGGAAATTTAAAGCGGCATATGCTCATACATACCGGAGATCTACCGCATGCGTGTGGAATATGTAATAAAGCATTCATTCAGTCTGGAAATTTAAAGCAGCATATGCGCATGCATACCGGAGAACGCCCACATGCGTGTGGAATGTGCATTAAGACTTTTAGAAATTCTGGAAATTTAAAGCAGCATATGCTCATACATACCGGAGAACGACAACATGCATGTGGAATGTGTAATAAAGCTTACAGTCTGTCTAGAACATTAAAACAACATATGCTCAAACATACCGGAGAACGACCACATGCATGTGGAATGTGTAATAAAGCTTTCAGTCGGTCTGGAACATTAAAGCAGCATATGCGCATACATACCGGAGAACGCCCACATGCGTGTGGAATGTGTAATGAGACTTTTAGAAATTCTGGAAATTTAAAGAAGCATATGTTCATACATACCGGAGAACGACCACATGCATGTGGAATGTGTAATAAAGCTTTCAGTCAGCCTGGTAATTTAAAGAAGCATATGTTCATACATACCGGGGTACGACCATATGAATGTGAACTATGTAATAAGGCTTTTATTCAGTCTGGCCATTTAAAGCGGCACATGCACATACATACTGAAGAACAGCCACATTAGTGTGAACTATGCAATAAAACGTTTACCTAGTCCTCTAATTTGAAGCAGCACCTGCACATTCATACCGGAGAACGGCGACACGAATGTGGAATATGTAATACGGCTTTAAACGTTCACATGCGCACACATACTGGAGGAATGTCACACGAGTGTGATGCATGTAATACAACGTTTAGCCATTTTGGCAGATTGAAGCGGCATTTGCTCAAGTATAACAGAGAACGGTCATATAAGTGAAATGTAATGTGATGTACAGTCAGTCTAGAATTTTAATGGAGCTCATGCACATGCAACAACAGGGAGCCATAACAGTTGAATTAATGTAATATATAATGTAAATTTACTATATGCCAATCAATGTTTTGGCGGCATAACCATTTGGCATTTATTCTCTGCTAACAGACTTAAATTACGTGCAGGTACCGGTAATTACGGAGCTAGTATATGTCTACACCGGATCTTTCATATTCCCTTGTTTACGTTCACTCTATCATTTGCCTCGTGGCTGATATTCAAGATGCTATTATTCACTATTTTTTCAATTTTAAAACAATATTTACCATGATGCCAATAAACACCGGAATGTGTGGCGGTGCCCCTTATATAGATCCGCACATAGTGTCGCGGTTTGAGCCGGACATGTGATTCACAGTTAATATGGCCCCTAGTACACTGTTCTATATAAACATTTTGTTGACAACAATGTATTGAATGTGTGTGTGTTATGTTTTGAAATGTATACATATTTTGTTGCTGTGACTACTGTTGAGTCTTGTATTAAGTATGTGGCCTATGTGAGTATCCACTTCTCTACATTATATTTGGTGCAGTGTTCTCCCGTAGTAGCAATTGGTGTTTTAGTATGTTCCGCTGGGATACTGGTTGAGAACTCCAGCATATATATCCACAATGGCATCGCTAGCTGAACCTTGTGTACACATGTATCCATGTCATTTACAATTATTGTGATCAGAGATCGTGTCCAGTGTCAGTGCTTTTCTTGTTTTATTTTCTAAATAATTATGTTGTACAATATCTATACAGTTAGGGATAAATCGGACTTTCATTGTAAATATTTCCCAAATAGTTATGTTGTACAATAGCCATCGGCCAGTTACTGCCACTGAATAATCTTTAAACATGTGTAGGACCTCTTAAGTTGTTTCCTCTGTTTTTATGCCTCCGTGGTCGAGTGGTTAAGGTCGCTGACTTGTATGCCACTGTAACCTATTATCACTGATGGTCACGGGTTCGAGCCCCGCTCAGGCCGTGTCTCATTTATATGAAAAAGTTGGCAGTTTCTTACGGAGGTTTGTGCACCCAAGTACTGGTTAACGGCTGGAGTCTGCCCAGAAAAGGTGTTGCTAAGTAAACTGCCCGCTGACGATATAGCCCGAAATGGTGCTGGTGAAGGCGTAAAACCCGAAATATAACAATATAACTGTTTTTATCGTTGTTTTCTTTCCACTACATGTCATCAATTTTCTTCCACTTTCTCGTATTATGTTTATTATTTTACTATATCTCGACAGATATCCTACAGCATATCCAATGGGTAAACAATAAGTAATTTATTGTTTTCATTGTAAATATTTCCCAAATAGTTATATTGTACAATATCCAATTATCTATACAGTTGGAAGGAACACACATCTAGCAAACGCACCAATCTCTTTCCGCTTATTTGCTTGTATTTACTTACTGTTGTAACATGTGTTATATTTGCTTACAGAAGTGTAGCATGTATACGTTTTACCATAACATTCTTTAAAATAATTGTTAATATGTGTGTAATAAACCAATTTGTGTTTGTTATAACATCTGTATATTTTTTTATTGAAATCCAACATCAAAATGTTTGCACCCACTGCTTCTATACTGAAAATATAATTCGATAATACACTGAAACAAACAATTATTCTCATATTTATGTTTGCACGTTTTGTTCCTAGCCACTGCCTATTGAAATTGTGTCAACCTGAGCGTGTTCAGACTCAAACCGTTAGTGACGTCATTTATTTATGACGTTGCCTAAATGCGACATTATATTGTAGCGGTAGCGCCTGACCTTTTTCAGTTTAAAATAAAAAGGTAATTTGTTTGTTTAAGGGACTGATCGAAATATAGTTCACTCAAGTTCACTCAAGAAGCACCACCTCAAAGGTTAAGCACCCCCTATATTTTTATCGACATATTTTTTTTACATCAATACTGTTGTTCTTACACTTCTTATAGGAATATATCAACGGCTCTAAATTTACCAATCAACGAAGTATTTATTCTCCTGAAAGACGTGACACTGACGTGGCAACAATGGGGTTCTAAACTGGCGCTGAAAACGCGTAAAACCAGGTTGTCTTTCGTGGAGGTTTTTAATATTGCAATAAAATGCAGTCTTCAAATTTTAAGACCTTTTAAATGCAGCTATTGTGCGTATGTGTAAGGCATACAGATAAATAAGGAGTATATCCACCGCGTTTATTTTTAAGTTCAGTAACACGCCACGTCATGCTTCGCACACGACGCCTAAGCCGTTCTTTGGGGAACCGTTGCCACTATTGTAAGACAGCATTTTTTAATTTGTCAATATTTTTAAATTTAGGATTATGTTGGTCAATTGTTTGGTTAGCGCTGTCGTCCATGAACATTGACCTATCAGCCAACTCATGATTGTGGAAATGGCTGACTAGGCATGGAGCTAGCACAATGTCACTGTACTTTTGGCATACACATTAATAACTATTTATCCACGGCGTTTATTGTGAAGTTCTGTATAACGCCACATCATGCTTCGCATACGACGCCTAAGCCGTTATTGGTGGAACTGATGACAATCCTCTAAGATGGCAGTTTTTAATTCGTCAATAGTTTGACATTTTGGATTGCGTTGGTTAATTGATTGAACAATAAAGTCCCATACAGTTTTATTCTTTATTATAGTCTTATCTATGTACAATGTATCATAAAATCATATTACATACTATAAAACAGTACATAGCCATTCATATATTTGAATTACAAGAGACTTATCACAGTTGTTTTCACATAATGCATATTCAATGCGCAATAACAATTAATAATGTTCACTATATACATGGTAAATCTAAATTGCCTCTGCTAATCCAAACTAAAAAGATCTTTAAAAAAGTGATATCTAGGAATAAAATACTGAAGGCTTAATATAGGCACTAGTGTGCGACAGTAAAAAATGGTGTAAGAAATCCATTATCAATTTTGATCAGATCAGAAGTGAACTGATTAGCAGCGACTATTTAGTTGACATAAATGTATGTATACTGCATAGAGATAAACATACGTTTACGTTAAAATACAGTTCTGGTATATTTATAAGAATTATAGTGTATTATTTACAGAGTTTTTGGCACATGCCCTAATCATATATTTGTTGGAGAATAGAAATATCAACTGGTTATTTCTAGACAGGTTAGAGAAGTTACTGTCTATACTGTTTGCTGCTTTTAAGAACAAATCTTGTCTAATATCCTCATAAAGCTGACATTCAAATAAAACGTGACTTTCTGTTTCCATTGTATCACAGAAGTTACAGTTTCGATCTTCAAAAGCAATGTTTTCATATATTCCCGTCTCTATCCTTAATGGAGCAACACCACAACGGAATTTGGAAAATGCCGCCCTATGTCTTAATGGTAGTGTAATCTTACAATAGTGTTCTGTCTCAAAGCTGTTTTTATACATACAGTATGTTCTAAGCTTATTTCTGCTTCTACGAGATGGGCCTGTTACATCAGTTATTTGAGCATACCAATGGGCAATAAATGTATCCATAGATGCAGTTTTAACACGAGCAAGGGATGGATATCTACAGGCACGTCTAGATCTAATTCTGCGATATATTTTTGAAAAACATAATACCTGTTTTTACACCAGACCGATGCCTTAGAAAGAGCCCACAATGCAATACGTTTGTTTAACATGCTGTATAGGGTTCATGTCTGGCGACATCGCAGGCCATGGAAATATCTGAACAACCTCTTGCTGTAAAAAGTGTTGAACAATTCGGGCTCTATGTTGCCTAGCGTTGTCTCCATGGACATTAGCCTGTCATCCAACTCATGATTGTCGAAATGGGGGACTACGAGTGGAGCGAGCACATTGTCACGGTATATTTGGCCTGTCAGATTACTATCAAGAAAGTACAAGTCCAACATACAGTCAAAGGAAAAACAACCCCCGACAGTTACACCCCACCTCCAAAAGCAGTTGTGCCCAAAATGTGGTTGTCCTGAAATGAAGTGTTTCGTTGTCGCTAAACCCTTGCACTACCGTCGGTAGGGCGTAACATAAAACGACTTTAATCAGACCGGTAGACCCCGTCACCATGTGCGAATAGTCCACACCAAATGATTATGTAATTAGTCAAATCGAGAATGTCAACTGTGGACGTTTTATGGGTCGTCGTGCTCACATTCCCAGAATGTCGAGGGGTCTGATTATAGTGCGTGTGCTAATGTGGCCACCAAGCACTAAATTACCACGAAGTACACCAGCTGTACTGAACGCCCGTTACCGCGCCCGTCTGGATATGAGCCGGTCCTCTCTCGGCGTCGTTATACGATGTCTACCTGCACGTGGAGATCAGTACCATTCCCCATCAGTCGTACAATGATGGAATGGTTAACCCTGACGTGGTATGCCACCCTGCTATGGCTAAAACCATCGTTATACATGCCAACAGCTTTCCACAT
>CM026388.1:46938432-46952926 GCA_014843695.1 Archivesica marissinica | reverse complement strand
TTTTATCACATTACCATAGTAACATATAGCATATAGCGCTTGTTTTATCACATTACCATAGTAACATATAGCGCTTGTTTTATCACATTACCATAGTAACATATAGCATATAGCGCTTGTTTTATCACATTACCATAGTAACATATAGCATATAGCGCTTGTTTTATCACATTACCATAGTAACATATAGCATATAGCGCTTGTTTTATCACATTACCATAGTAACATATAGCATATAGCGCTTGTTTTATCACATTACCATAGTAACATATAGCATATAGCGCTTGTTTTATCACATTACCATAGTAACATATAGCATATAGCGCTTGTTTTATCACATTACCATAGTAACATATAGCATATAGCGCTTGTTTTATCACATTACCATAGTAACATATAGCATATAGCGCTTGTTTTATCACATTACCATAGTAACATATAGCATATAGCGCTTGTTTTATCACATTACCATAGTAACATATAGCATATAGCGCTTGTTTTATCACATTACCATAGTAACATACAGCATATAGCGCTTGTTTTATCACATTACCATAGTAACATATAGCATATAGCGCTTGTTTTATCACATTACCATATAGCGCTTGTTTTATCACATTACCATATAGCGCTTGTTTTATCACATTACCATATAGCGCTTGTTTTATCACATTACCATATAGCGCTTGTTTTATCACATTACCATATAGCGCTTGTTTTAATCCTATTTTTGGATATTGTTGACCTGAGATACAAAATGTCACATGAGGCGAACATGTATACCGAAGAGCAGTTGCATGAAACCGAGTTATAAAGACGTTTGCAATTCATTCAATCCCGGTTGAGTTATGTTCCCCTGTGGTCACATGACCATGTAACATTCAATATCAGATGCTTGCGTGTCAAACTATGAAATTGGTTTTTACAGGTAAAATTATTACACACTTAGCCTATCGGAGTTTAACATTGTAAATAAATGAGAGGTATATATTAATTTTTTCTTATTACAGTCAAGCCTATGTTAGTGGTCGACTCTATTAAGCAGCCAACCTGTATTTTGCCCGTAGCTACTAATTTTCAGATATTTATAAGCGTTTTGATGCGTTTCCAATTTGAAATAAACATATTTAAATTCTGGTTATTTGCGATATTACGCCAAGTTATTAAAGTTGCCATATATACCTGGTACCAACATCTAGCATGCAGTGGAAAGAACTACTGTAAGCTTTTATCTTTCAATTCAATCCACATATCACGATATAAATGTATGTTTCTGTATATTTCTCAATGTATATTACATGTATCCTGATAAATAAATATGTTTAAACCAACCTGTATTAATAAGTTAGATTCAAGATACTCAATATCTAGTTTTATTATACATTTTAAGCAGCCACCTGTACTAAGCTGCCACTTTCTGTGATTCCCTTGACTGGCTGCTTAAGACAGGTTTAACTGTACTCAAAACAATTTTAGGGGGCAACATTAATAAGGCAGGCATGAAAATCTATTGTTTTATTTTATTATGGCTTAAAGTGATGTATTACAATATTTACAGGAGGACATGTTGCTGGACTCACGCGGACAGACGGCCGTGTCCGAGGAGCCCGAGGACTACTTTGACAAGTACGGGATCACGGGCGAGTATGGTGACGAAGGGGAACAATGGGAGAAAGAGGCCAGAAAACTTTATGAATGGACTCAAGAACTCTCGTTTAATGATGATTTAATCGGTACTCCCAGATTAATCTCTGGCAATATTCAGCCTTAAATCGTGCTAATTTAGCATCAGCAAACATAAACTGTGATATTGAAATTTGCAATGAATTGTTATAACTGTCACTTGTTTCATGCTTAGTATCATTGTTACACCCTATACATGCAAATAGCACTCAAATAACACTGTACATCTCAGAGACAATTATTTCATGTGGCTGTCCATACTCACTTATAAGACGACCCCCCCTACTTTGGTCCAGAAATCTGTGGCATGCACTGACATATAAGATGGGTTGATGCAAAGTGTGTGTAATATTTCAAAGGAATGTTCTCGTCTAAACAGTTTTGACATTATAATATATATATATAATTAAATACTACCTACCTTAGCATCTACTGTAATTATCCGATTAATTGGCAGTGTCAATTAACACCTGCCATGGATGCGACCACATGGTTTATTCACACATCCTGGGACGATTTCTTTTGTATTGGAATGTTTTATTATGGTTTCAAAAGAAAACAACGTATGTCATATTATGACAGTTTATTTCATTTTTGCAAATATAATAGTTTTCCGGATATTCGGACGTTCAAGTGAATATTTGTTGCCATCCCTACTAAAATGTAATTATGGATACCATTTAACACATTTTTAAAAAAACACTCGCTTATATTGACGGGAAGCACTTTGAGGCCATAATCTGGTGGTAAAAACATTGTCTTATAGGCTAGTAGGGATGGTATGTCTAATGTTGGAACATCATTAAAGGAGACATTCCATACATGCCATATTTCTGGACCCCTATTAAGTGAGAATGTTTCAATCTGTTTCAATTTTTAGTGAGATTTGACTAATATAGGGAGACTTTATACCAATCCATTAGTGTATGCTAATGATTGTTTATTTGTATATTTACAATACATACAACAATACATGTATAGACCATTACAACAATTGTAACGGGGAAAGTCAATATCAATTACTGAACTAGACATTATAGGAGGAATATGACTTGACAGCTAAGGAAGACAGAGTGATTACAACGATTGTGCTTTTCTTGTAGATGTTCAAATTATTTTCAGAAATTACTGATACATTAATGGAATTTATCATCAAGAATTAAAGCGCTGGATAAATTTATTATTTCAAAGATCGTCTTGAAGTTGTGATCAAAGCGTGAACAAGTCCATAGCGGTGATATCGTGTAATTTATCAACTGTGATAATTGAGCGGTCAACAGAAAATTATTTGCGGGTATAGTAAATTTGAACAGTTGATTTTAAAGATTTAAGTTAGTTCTTTTTCATGCATAGTTTGTCTACATACGTCTCGTTATCAATAGGCTGTACAAGTCCACTCAGAGATACTCTAAAAGAGTCAATTAGAAATCTTGATTACTGTGTTGTATTCCCATGTTTTCAATAATGTTGTCTAGTTTATAAGTACTATTTAATAATTTTTGCACAGTAATTTCAGAACATTACATACATTAGTGAATTAGTGGTTGACATGGATGTACATGTTCCATTTCATTGTTTGTCCATTGTGGTTACAATGGATTCTTTGTGTTCCATTTCATTGTTTGTCCATTGTGGTTACAATGGATTCTTTGTGTTCCATTGCATTGTTTGTCCATTGTGGTTACAATGGATTCTTTGTGTTCCATTGCATTGTTTGTCCATTGTGGTTACAATGGATTCTTTGTGTTCCATTGCATTGTGGTTACAATGGATTATTTGTGTTCCATTGCATTGTTTGTCCAGTGTGGTTACAATGGATTCTTTGTGTTCCATTGCTATGCATTTATTTTGCAATTGTTTATACTTTTGTATTTAGAAATGAATATTTGAAATAAGTGTTATGTGTTTTATAATGAGTGCAACTTATTTTGTTTACAATAATTTCATCACTTGATCAAAGGTTACCAACCACATATATGAATGGTATTCGGAACAACCAATTCTCATTGGTTATCACCCAGTAGGCCACTATCCAACTCAGCCACTAGCACACACAATGTTGTTTCCACCACAGCAAATGGTGTCCAACCATCAACTGCTTAAGACTGCAGGACCAGACAAGTTGCCATTATATCCAGAGAAATTTCCAACCAGACAAATTGCCACCCAGGCCAGTTGCCATTGATGAGCCATCTTCAGGCCTGGTCAAGATAATTCAACTCTTTACAAACCTCTTGATATTGGAAATTATCGTTTTCCACTTCATCGAATTCAGCACTCGCTTCTCACCAATGCAGCCCATGTTCGATCCCCAGACCGTGAAGCATGCAAGATGGTATGGTGGTCGCCAGATTGATTTTCTCCGGGTACTCCGCTTTCTTTCCACATAATTATACGCAGTCATCCGTGCCAAAGAGTGATTAATACCAAGTTGTTAATGCTAGTTTCGCAATTGTTGTAAAATAAATAATTATACTTTAAATAAATTAATTTCTCAGCAGTAGGCCTGGGAACACATCATAGTATGACTCAATTCCCCATGCAAGGTAGTCTCACAGACAACCAGCACGGTTCACACCTGTCACACTTAATTCTTCACAACATCATTGATGATGATTAGTTGACAACAACCAACAAAATGCACTGTTCTCCTAGATTTCATCCAAGCCCAACTTTCCTCATTCTCAACTTCTACAGAAACTTGATCACTATGTGGAGTTTAAATGCAACATCATTCTATTCCAGTGATTGCACATTTCCTCTTGTCATGAAAACAATCAGCTGGTCCTTGAGAACTCTTCATCTGCATCACCATTCACACCAGGTGTCCCACGGGGCAAGGTTGATACCATTCACACCAGGTGTCCCACGGGGCAAGGTTGATACCATTCACACCAGGTGTCCCACGGGGCAAGGTAGATACCATTCACACCAGGTGTCCCACGGGGCAAGGTCGATACCATTCACACCAGGTGTCCCACGGGGCAAGGTCGATACCATTCACACCAGGTGTCCCACGGGGCAACGTAAATACCATTCACACCAGGTGTCCCACAGGATATCGATACCATTCACACCAGGTGTCCCACAGGACATAGATACCATTTACACCAGGTGTCCCACAGGACATAGATACCATTCACACCAGGTGTCCCACAGGACATAGATACCATTTACACCAGGTGTCCCACAGGACATATATACCATTCACACCAGGTGTCCCACAGGATATCGATACCATTCACACCAGGTGTCCCACAGGACATAGATACCATTTACACCAGGTGTCCCACAGGACATTGATACCATTTACACTAGGTGTCCCACAGGACATCGATACCATTCACATCAGGTGTCCCACAGGGCAACGTCGATACCATTCACACCAGTTGTCCCACAGGGCAACGTCAATACCATTCACAGCTGGTGTCCCACAGGGCAACGTCAATACCATTCACAGCTGGTGTCCCACAGGGCAACGTCGATACAATCCCCCCCCCCCCCCCCGTTATAAGCAGATGTCTTATGTCTATAACAACAAACAAATATTATGCATTTTTATTATTAATGAAGTTGGTATACTATTAAAAACATTACACATATTTATTGAGTATCTATAATATGTCTTCCAACATGATGTTCAACATTCATGTAAATGCACAACATCGGAGACAAAATTGTAGTACATTAAAAAAGTTTCAAAAATTGGTAGCACTATTCAACAACGACAGAATTCAGGCATTAATTAAAATTCGGCAAGATTAGAAGTTCACATAATAGATGAGATTCTCTAGTGGGTTATACCCTGGTACAGATGGACACTTGACTAACGAGCAAAACAACACGCATGTTATACACAATGTGCAGTCTAAATTTGGTGTTTATTAAACTTAAGTGATATTCCTCTTCACAATTGGTTCGTATGATTAATACATTTAGAATTGGTTCTTATGATTAATACATTTACAATTGGTTCTTATGATTAATACATTTACAATTGGTTCTTATGATTAATACATTTACAATTGGTTCTTATGATTAATACATTTACAATTGGTTCTTATGATTAATACATTTACAATTGGTTCTTATGATGTACATTTAGAATGGGTTCTTATGATTAGTACATTTACAATTGGTTCTTATGATGTACATTTACAATTTATTTTATGCTTTCCAATGAAATATAGAAATTTATCAGTGAAAATAAACTCTGTTATTCCACTGGTTAAATGCAGTAGAATAACGCATTTTATTTCTCACTGATTGTGCGGTACCTACGGTAACCGCTACATGTTGAATGGTGTCAGCGCGAACGTTTTCAGACTTTATTAATGATGTCATCTTTTGGCGTCTAAACGACATTCTAGCGTGATTTAGCCTATCGTTTTCCATCATAAAAACACTTTTCAGCCTACAATAAAATGGACATTTTGTTTGTTAAAGTGAATGATCGAATTATATTTCACTCATGAACATAGAAAGCTATTATTATCACTCACTCGTGGTAATGCTTTCAATATTCATCCAGCGAAATATAATACACTCATTCACTAAAACAAATTTCAACATTGTTGGCATAAAAAACTCGACACTCGCATGCAGAGGAATTTCGTCATTCTGAACAGAAATATGAATTTAAGGGCTCAATAAATACTTACATATGTGTAACTGTTAACATTTCAGGCCAATCACAAAATGTAGATAAAAATGGGGTTTTCAATGTCAGGCATAGAATTACTGGACTATTATCTGGTGAATAGAACCCTGAAATGTACACAACCCACACCTTCGCTAACCCACACCTTCGCTAACCCACACCTTCGCTAACCCACACCTTCGCTACCCACACCTTCGCTAACCCACACCTTCGCTAACCCACACCTTCGCTAACCCACACCTTCGCTACCCACACCTTCGCTAACCCACACCTTCGCTAACCCACACTTCGCTAACCACACCTTCGCTAACCCACACCTTCGCTAACCCACACCTTCGCTAACCCACACCTTCGCTAACCCACACTTCGCTAACCCACACCTTCGCTAACCCACACCTTCGCTAACCCACACCTTCGCTAACCCACACCTTCGCTAACCCACACCTTCGCTATCCCACACCTTCGCTAACCCACACCTTCGCTATCCACACCTTCGCTAACCCACACCTTCGCTAACCCACACCTTCGCTATCCACACCTTCGCTAACCACGGTGTAATGGATAGGGTTTCTACCTTGCAACCTATGGGATGCAGGTTCGTGTACCACCGGAAACACGATGGCAGTCAGTGACCATAGGCAAGACACATAAATTCATATTGCCTCAATTTTCTCCCGTAATACGATGGTTTCTGCCTTGTAACCTATGGGATGCAGGTGCGAGTACGACCGGAACCACGTTGGCAGTGACCATAGGCAAAACACTGCTTCATCGCTCTTCCTCAATATGATGGATCTCATCTGGCACGAGATCTCGAAAACGATTAGTCTAACTTTATTTAGCTTACAACGATTGCGAAACAAGTTTTAACACCTTATATTAATCACTCGTTTGCGCAGATGAAAGCATAAATGTGGTTATTCGTGTGGGAGTATCCGGAGAAAACCAACCTGTCCTATCTGGCGACCACCGTACCATCTCACATACTTCCCGGTCCAGGTTGTATTGATGAGAAGCGAGCACGCTAACCACTGCGCTACTCGGACAGATAGGAACATATTTTGCTATTGTCCTATAAACTAATCCACACGAGTATAACAACTGTCCTATAAACTAATCCACACGAGTATAACAACTGTCCTATAAACTAATCCACACGAGTATAACAACTGTCCTATAAACTAATCCACACGAGTATAACAACTGTCCTATAAACTAATCCACACGAGTATAACAACTGTCCTATAAACTAATCCACACGAGTATAACAACTGTCCTATAAACTAATCCACACGAGTATAACAACTGTCCTATAACTAAGCTGTGGATTAAAGTGTAAATCAAAAACTTGTTTTCAGACGTTGTGGCGATACCCGATATGCAAACTCCGATTTATTTGCTTTGTGGATTTGGGTCGCACAAACAGCTTAGGTTATATGGTGACTTAACTACGAGCAATCATAACATAAGCCCAATATACCTCTCTGAGCAGTATTTCAAGCACACGCTGGCACAAACATGTAGTGTCTGCTTTAAAAGATGACAAATTGAATACGCATGCATAGCGTATATATATTTATAATGTTCACAGAGCAGTTGGTATTTGTATTTGTATTTAGTTTATATAAATTTATTTTAGCTCGATTGCGAAACAAGTTCTTACAACTTATATTAATCACTCTCGAGACCTCATTCCTGATGGAATCCATCGCCACGAGGGAGAGAGAAGAGGAAACGTGGAATTTAAATGCCTTGTCTAAGGACACAATCATAACGGCTCCAGCGGTGGGCTCTAATTCCGGACCTTTCGCACCTGAAGCGAAAGCACATCCACAGCGCTATCACGACTTCCACATGTCTCTTTGTATGAAAATAAATTATGACCAGAATGCTTTTATTGATTAATGTAGGAGAAATTGTCAAATGTACATATTTATTTTATCTATATATGTTATAGAAATGACATGCTATTTTAAAGGCACCCATGCGTGTCAATGACATATAAACAGTAATCTACAATCTTATTGTCCATTTTATATAAAACAAACATTTTGTTCACATTTTTTGGTTTATTTTATTCCATAATGCATCTATCAGCCTCAAACTAACGGTTACAAGGGGGAGGTGTTGTGCACCGGCACACGCGCCCCCTCCCAAAATAATATCCCTGACACGGCTTGACTTGATCATCCAATAATTAACCCATCAAAATCTAACCATACACTGCGTTATTTTCAAAAATAACTGACTGATTTTCTGATTTACCCATGTATTTTATGGGGCGTAACATAGACCTGAAAAATTTACAAAACTTTATTTAATTCCCCTTAACTTGAAATCTTGGACTCGCCCCTGCTTCTGATAACAGCTCTCAATTCACACTTTCTGCACAGTATATGCCTCTAAGTCTACATGAACACTGTTGTCACGGTAACAAATGTCTAGCCTAAAGTGGCATATTAGCATGTTTCTTCCACGGGTTTATTAAATTTTTACTCGCTAACATGTCCAAGTCTTGACAGATCTGTCTTCTGGTGGTTCTTGGCTCGATTATATCGTCAATAAATCCTGCAAATACAAAGTCGGGAACCATCAATAATGTCAAATTCATTCATAAATTACACCAGGACTCCATAATATCTCGATAATTAATATGTTTTGTTGGGAGTGAGCCAGAGCGCCAAGGTAGACCCGCATACTAATGGAGCTTATACTGGAGCTTAAGATGCATACTAATGGAGTTTGCATAATACTGGAGCTCATACTGGACCTTAATATGCATAATAATGGAGAAGAAACCAGTGGAGACTCCGACTAATCTCTTCAGGAGGTGTCGCTCATATGGGCAACCATAAATAAACGTAAAACACACACACAGATTTACAATCAAGTTACCTCTGACTGCTGCAGGGAACGGATTGGCAAACTTCTCCACATATTCCGCCTCGTTCTTCGCCTGATCCTTGCCTCGAAATATGATAGACACAGCCCCCTGTCACAACACAAATATCAATTCTTTTTTAAATTTTGAAACCGCAAATTTATACAGAATGTTTTTTTCAAATATTTGCCTCAAATACTGAGTAATTCAACTAATAAACAAACATCGTATATGCGAACAAAGTAATGTAAACTTCCATGCGTAATACAACTGGTGTATCCTGAATAACACAATTTATGGTACAGATTTACAGTTATATCTCACCTCACATGTGTGCCTATTTATTTGTAGACTATTCTTAGTTAAATTATCTCTTAAACGACTGTCATCGGAGGTTACAAACGTCAATTCAGGAGCATGGGTGACCGTTATATGAAATCATACTTTCAATCCACAAAAACACTGTTTATTGATTCAATGTTAGTGTATTCAGAAAAATGTGTAGCAGTTATGCATTCATACGTGCATTTTATTTGCTTTTTGCAATGTAATGTCGCTTTAATGTTGACTATTGTAATGTATGTTGTAAGAATGTCTTACTATGCTAAATTAATGTTAAGCACTTTTGAACGTATAATTTCTGTATGAAGAGTGATATACAAATCTTCGATCCTCAGAGGTGCTCGCCAGATTGGACAGGTGGGTTTTTTCCCGGGTACTCCGGTTTCCTCCCACACGAATGACCACATTTACACTTTCATTCGTGCCAACGAGAGTGATTAATATAAGTTGTTAATACTTGCTTCGCAATCTTGTAAAATAAATAAAGTTTTAAAAAAAGGCTTTACTATTTCTTTTTTTTCTTCGGTTTAATATATATGTTTTTTATTTTCACAATCACATGATTATATACATGTGACAAGTACTATATGCCATTTAACATTATATACATGAGATTACAGTATGGCAAGGTTCACTATTCAATCATAGTATAGCAAGGTTCACTATTCAATCATAGTATGGCAAGGTTCACTATTCAATCATAGTATGCCTCCCCATGTACAGGTAGAACCACCAACCTCCCCATGTATAGGTAGAACCACCAACCTCCCCATGTACAGGTAGAACCACCAACCTCCCCATGTATAGGTAGAACCACCAACCTCCCCATGTACAGGTAGAACCACCAACCTCCCCATGTATAGGTAGAACCACCAACCTCCCCATGTACAGGTAGAACCACCAACCTCCCCATGTATAGGTAGAACCACCAACCTCCCCATGTACAGGTAGAACCACCAACCTCCCCATGTACAGGTAGAACCACCAACCTCCCCATGTACAGGTAGAACCACCAACCTCCCCATGTACAGGTAGAACCACCACCTCCCCATGTACAGGTAGAACCACCAACCTCCCCATGTACAGGTAGAACCACCACCTCCCCATGTATAGGTAGAACCACCAACCTCCCCATGTACAGGTAGAACCACCAACTCCCATGTACAGGTAGAACCACCAACCTCCCCATGTATAGGTAGAACCACCAACCTCCCCATGTACAGGTAGAACCACCAACCTCCCCATGTATAGGTAGAACCACCAACCTCCCCATGTATAGGTAGAACCACCAACCTCCCCATGTACATGTAGAACCACCACCTCCCCATGTATAGGTAGAACCACCAACCTCCCCATGTACAGGTAGAACCACCAACCTCCCCATGTACATGTAGAACCACCAACCTCCCCATGTATAGGTAGAACCACCAACCTCCCCATGTATAGGTAGAACCACCAACCTCCCCATGTATAGGTAGAACCACCAACCTCCCCATGTATAGGTAGAACCACCAACCTCCCCATGTATAGGTAGAACCACCAACCTCCCCATGTATAGGTAGAACCACCAACCTCCCCATGTACAGGTAGAACCACCAACCTCCCCATGTATAGGTAGAACCACCAACCTCCCCATGTATAGGTAGAACCACCAACCTCCCCATGTATAGGTAGAACCACCAACCTCCCCATGTACAGGTAGAACCACCAACCTCCCCATGTATAGGTAGAACCACCAACCTCCCCATGTACAGGTAGAACCACCAACCTCCCCATGTATAGGTAGAACCACCAACCTCCCCATGTACAGGTAGAACCACCAACCTCCCCATGTATAGGTAGAACCACCAACCTCCCCATGTACAGGTAGAACCACCAACCTCCTCCCCATGTACAGGTAGAACCACCAACCTCCCCATGTATAGGTAGAACCACCAACCTCCCCATGTACAGGTAGAACCACCAACCTCCCCATGTATAGGTAGAACCACCAACCTCCCCATGTATAGGTAGAACCACCAACCTCCCCATGTATAGGTAGAACCACCAACCTCCCCATGTATAGGTAGAACCACCAACCTCCCCATGTACAGGTAGAACCACCAACCTCCCCATGTACAGGTAGAACCACCAACCTCCCCATGTATAGGTAGAACCACCAACCTCCCCATGTACAGGTAGAACCACCAACCTCCTCATGTATAGGTAGAACCACCAACCTCCCCATGTATAGGTAGAACCACCAACCTCCCCATGTACAGGTAGAACCACCAACCTCCCCATGTATAGGTAGAACCACCAACCTCCCCATGTATAGGTAGAACCACCAACCTCCCCATGTATAGGTAGAACCACCAACCTCCCCATGTATAGGTAGAACCACCAACCTCCCCATGTATAGGTAGAACCACCAACCTCCCCATGTATAGGTAGAATGTTATGTTATATTCGGTTTTACGCCTGCATCAGCACCATTTTGGGTATATCGCCGGCGGCAGTTTACTTAACAACACCTTTCCTGGGCAGGCTCCAGCGGTTAACCAGTACTGGGTGCACCAACCTCCGTAAGAAACTGCCAACTTTTCATATAAATGAGACACGGCCTGAGCGGGGCTCGAACCCGTGACCATCAGTGATGATAGGTTACAGTGGTATACAAGTCAGCGACCTTAACCACTCGACCACGGAGGCGGACTGTATAGGTAGAACCACCAACCTCCCCATGTATAGGTAGAACCACCAACCTCCTCCCCATGTATAGGTAGAACCACCAACCTCCTCCCCATGTATAGGTAGAACCACCAACCTCCCCATGTATAGGTAGAACCACCAACCTCCCCATGTATAGGTAGAACCACCAACCTCCCCATGTATAGGTAGAACCACCAACCTCCCCATGTATAGGTAGAACCACCAACCTCCCCATGTACAGGTAGAACCACCAACCTCCCCATGTACATGTAGAACCACCAACCTCCCCATGTACAGGTAGAACCACCAACCTCCCCATGTATAGGTAGAACCACCAACCTCCCCATGTATAGGTAGAACCACCAACCTCCCCATGTATAGGTAGAACCACCAACCTCCCCATGTATAGGTAGAACCACCAACCTCCCCATGTATAGGTAGAACCACCAACCTCCCCATGTACAGGTAGAACCACCAACCTCCCCATGTATAGGTAGAACCACCAACCTCCCCATGTACAGGTAGAACCACCAACCTCCCCATGTATAGGTAGAACCACCAACCTCCCCATGTATAGGTAGAACCACCAACCTCCCCATGTATAGGTAGAACCACCAACCTCCCCATGTATAGGTAGAACCACCAACCTCCCCATGTACAGGTAGAACCACCAACCTCCCCATGTATAGGTAGAACCACCAACCTCCCCATGTATAGGTAGAACCACCAACCTCCCCATGTATAGGTAGAACCACCAACCTCCCCATGTATAGGTAGAACCACCAACCTCCCCATGTATAGGTAGAACCACCAACCTCCCCATGTATAGGTAGAACCACCAACCTCCCCATGTACAGGTAGAACCACCAACCTCCCCATGTACAGGTAGAACCACCAACCTCCCCATGTACAGGTAGAACCACCAACCTCCCCATGTATAGGTAGAACCACCAACCTCCCCATGTATAGGTAGAACCACCAACCTCCCCATGTATAGGTAGAACCACCAACCTCCCCATGTATAGGTAGAACCACCAACCTCCCCATGTATAGGTAGAACCACCAACCTCCCCATGTATAGGTAGAACCACCAACCTCCCCATGTATAGGTAGAACCACCAACCTCCCCATGTATAGGTAGAACCACCAACCTCCCCATGTACAGGTAGAACCACCAACCTCCCCATGTACAGGTAGAACCACCAACCTCCCCATGTACAGGTAGAACCACCAACCTCCCCATGTACAGGTAGAACCACCAACCTCCCCATGTATAGGTAGAACCACCAACCTCCCCATGTATAGGTAGAACCACCAACCTCCCCATGTATAGGTAGAACCACCAACCTCCCCATGTATAGGTAGAACCACCAACCTCCCCATGTACAGGTAGAACCACCAACCTCCCCATGTACAGGTAGAACCACCAACCTCCCCATGTATAGGTAGAACCACCAACCTCCCCATGTATAGGTAGAACCACCAACCTCCCCATGTACAGGTAGAACCACCAACCTCCCCATGTACAGGTAGAACCACCAACCTCCCCATGTATAGGTAGAACCACCAACCTCCCCATGTATAGGTAGAACCACCAACCTCCCCATGTATAGGTAGAACCACCAACCTCCCCATGTATAGGTAGAACCACCAACCTCCCCATGTATAGGTAGAACCACCAACCTCCCCATGTATAGGTAGAACCACCAACCTCCCCATGTATAGGTAGAACCACCAACCTCCCCATGTATAGGTAGAACCACCAACCTCCCCATGTATAGGTAGAACCACCAACCTCCCCATGTACAGGTAGAACCACCAACCTCCCCATGTATAGGTAGAACCACCAACCTCCCCATGTATAGGTAGAACCACCAACCTCCCCATGTATAGGTAGAACCACCAACCTCCCCATGTACAGGTAGAACCACCAACCTCCCCATGTATAGGTAGAACCACCAACCTCCCCATGTATAGGTAGAACCACCAACCTCCCCATGTACAGGTAGAACCACCAACCTCCCCATGTACAG
Source organism: Archivesica marissinica (assembly GCA_014843695.1). Classification (NCBI taxonomy): domain Eukaryota; kingdom Metazoa; phylum Mollusca; class Bivalvia; order Venerida; family Vesicomyidae; genus Archivesica; species Archivesica marissinica. Next base: position 46,938,636 of record CM026388.1, on the reverse strand, counting down.
GTAGAACCACCAACCTCCCCATGTACAGGTAGAACCACCAACCTCCCCATGTATAGGTAGAACCACCAACCTCCCCATGTATAGGTAGAACCACCAACCTCCCCATGTATAGGTAGAACCACCAACCTCCCCATGTATAGGTAGAACCACCAACCTCCCCATGTATAGGTAGAACCACCAACCTCCCCATGTATAGGTAGAACC